>LDKF01001050.1:31481-48052 GCA_001026735.1 Rotylenchulus reniformis
GAATAGGAATGCAGAAGAAGTGACAAATGATGGAAAATGGATTGCTTATATAGGTGGCGAATGGGACAGCTTTGAGAATGAGAGAGAAGGAAATACACAATGACAATGGAAAATATCATTACAAGAAGAATCATATTATCATGTATCACATATCCAACATCTCCCTCTTTACTTTTGAAGCTGTCGCGCTTGACATCAGAAGATCTCATAGATGCCGGGCCCGTCTGAATGAACTGTAGAGCGGGTCGTCGAACATGTCGTCGAGCGGGGCCCGTTGGTAGTCGCACGTCCAGGAGTCGATCCATGCTGTTGAACGTTGAAAACGTTTGCGAGCCTCCGATGCTTCACATCCGGGTGACGGCGTCTTCGGAGCTGGGTTGCGTAACGATGAACATTCGTGCCAAGTGTCGGAACTTCCACACGACAGCGCTGCGAACTATCCACATGTTCTATAATTGTTCCTTGAATCCAGGTTGCTTTGCCATTGCGATAGTTGCGAAGTAGAACTGGCTCTCCGGCTTTGAATAGTAATGGCTTTGCATGTTGATCACTGAAGTGCACTGACTTCCTGACTTGAAGATTGGCCTTCGAATGACGCGATGTAGCCGGAATCTTCTTTAGAATTGACTTCTTGCCTTGAAGATTGACTTGGGAATGACGCATTGTAGTCGGAATCTTCTTTTGAAGTTCATATTGTCGTAACCACGGAAATAAGTTGAATGCACGGATCCAGGTTGCTCCTATCAGGTCTTGAGCGACTGTGCTGCTGATATAGGCATCGAGCTTCTCCACTTGATCCTTGTATTGTACTTTGCAATTGATCCTGCCATCGATTGGGAATGAAGTGCCAGTGCAATCTTTGGCTTCGATAGCTGCAGGCATCAATGCAGGTGAACCGAGCTTCTTCCAG
Organism: Rotylenchulus reniformis; assembly: GCA_001026735.1. Classification (NCBI taxonomy): domain Eukaryota; kingdom Metazoa; phylum Nematoda; class Chromadorea; order Rhabditida; family Hoplolaimidae; genus Rotylenchulus; species Rotylenchulus reniformis. Next base: position 32,392 of record LDKF01001050.1, read on the forward strand.
GTGCTTGCAGTGAAAAGCGTCATACCGGCTCCGGTGTCGACCTTCATTTTGCATTCAATGTCGTTGATCTTCAGAACTTCTTTGAACTCATCTGATTCTTCTTTCGAGAATGTTGAGCTGACTATTACTGTATGAACTGCAGTTGCAGGCGTGTCGGATGCCTCTTGCTGAACTGGTTCGCTTTGACAGATGGCTTTGATATGTCCCTTCTTCTGACATCGGTGACATATAGCCTCTCGGAATTTGCATTGCTCACGTCGATGACCCGTTTGTCCGCAAGAATAGCAAGGCCTGAATGTAGTAGCTGAGCCTTCCGGATCATGGCGACTGACGTTCTTCTTCTTTTGCTTCCATTGCTCAGGATATGAAGAAACTGCATCGATGGACATCGTTTTGGAATTTGACAGCAACGTAGTATTCGTCCGTACCGATAAGAATGTGCGGCATGCTTCACGAAGCTTCTTCAACGTAATATCTTCATTCTTCTTTTTAGCATCTTCCAGAATTTGCAGACACTTCTGTCGTAATTCATGTAGATCGTCACGTAGAGCGGTGACCAGAATAAGGCACTTCTGCTGTTCTTTGCAACATGCAGAGAATCCGGCGTTTTCGCATGCCGCGTTGACTTGATTGAATAGAGCCATGACATCCTGATTTGCCCGTTGTTTCAATTTGAAGCACTCATATTGACGAACGAACACGGAGCGGGCGTCGTCGAACAATTCCTTCAGCTGCTTGACTGCTTCTTCGAAAGAGAGATCATCTGGCTGCTTGGGCTGGATGGAATCGGCGAAATTGGAGTAGTCCTCGTCGCTGAGCTTGCTGACTAGAAGTCGAACCTTCGTTGCTGCGTCCAGATCCTTGCCATCGTCCTCGAAGAACTTGCCATAGCGTTGATACCAGGCGTTGAATGTTTGTCCGCATTCGGCGTCGTAGACGAACCGTCCAATGCGACTGTCGAGTGATGATGCGATGGTTGCATGCTGGGCACTCTGGTTGACGACTTGCTGCATCTGCGGTTGTACACGTTGTTGGTTGGCCAGAAGCTGGGCGATCATAGCCTCGTGCCGTGCCTGTTGCTCGCGCATTGCTTCGGCTTGTTGCGCCTGTTGGTCACGCATCGTCTGGGCCTGCTGCTCCAACAGTTGTGTGAGCCGCTCAATCGTCTGATTGTTGCTGGGCATTGTCGTGCGTAGAATCGGTTGCTGACTGCGCCAATTGTTGTGTCCTTGCGATGAATGAAGAAGTTTATCGAAGGCACAAATGAATAATAGCAATAGAATTGGAATTGGGACTGGAAGTGAGAATGGAAGTGGAATAGGAATGCAGAAGAAGTGACAAATGATGGAAAATGGATTGCTTATATAGGTGACGAATGGGACAGATTTGAGAATGAGAGAGAAGGAAATACATAATGACAATGGAAAATATCATTACAAGAAGAATCATATTATCATGTATCACATATCCAACACCAAGTCCTCGAGTTTTCCCCAATTCCTAGAATTTCTTGGGATTTCCTCATAAGGGACCCAAAAATAATTCTACTATTTTCCTATTTTTAGATATCTAATCACTAATAAGCCCTTGTTTTGATCTTTTTATTGCGGAGATAAACGCTTTGGTGATAAAGGGTAAATCGGGAAAACAATATCGCATTTATGGCCGATGGATTTAAATTTATTTTAATAAACAAATATCGAAAGTACAAATTAGATCAAAGACATGACATGATAGAATCCGAATGTAGAATAAAATAACTTAAAAATAAAAATTCCGTAGGTTTGTTAGTTGTCCGTTAGGTCCGGCACTTTCTTCGACACTTAGCTATGGCGGCGCCTTTGGGACGGTATTGAAAATACAAATAGGGAGGGGCCAGGATCATTGTTGGGAAAAGCTCCAGCTCCAGTTCTGAGCCAAAATTTCTGAAAGCCGGAGGCGGAGTGAAATGGTACTATGTCGTTTGGTCCAAAAGTGCAAAAATGGAAAACCTGCATGTAAACACTATGAAATACCTAAAATCCAATAAAAACGAATTGCCCCAACATTGAAATTCGATCATTAAAGTTCTTATGTTATGGTCCTTCGAATAAAGTCGCCACATTAGAGTCCTGGAAAAGACTATTTTGCTTTTTCTAAATTTTTTTCACAGCTAGCAAGCTTTCCAGAAAATTGTCAACCTAATCTTTTCACATTCTCTGAAATTGCCTGGCCAAAATTTGTATAGGGTCTTGAATTTCTCAATATGATTTCGAAACTTCTCAAAGGCTAGACTTTTTATGTGTTTCAATTCTTGCAAGTCTTCTAATAAAAGTGAATAGCCATTTTAGGACCCAAAGAAGACTAATGTGGAACTTTATTCGAAGGACCATAACACCATGTTCAAATGTCGGGGCATTTTGTTTTTTATTGGATTTTAGGTATTTCGTAGTGTATACATGCAGGTTACCATTTTTGCACTTTTGGACCAAACGACCCAGCACGGAGCGAAAGCAGCAGGAGCCGAATTTTTTGTAAGGGCAATGCCGGAGTTTTTTTTTCTTACGGAACCGGAGCCAGAAATATTGAAGGAATATTTGAAATATTCTACATATTATCCCCAATAAATAACTTCCCAAAATTAGTGTGTATTTCTTTTTCTTAAATTAATTTTAACGTTTTAATCCATCTGTTGGAATTTTTAATCAATAATATAGCAAATAATATGTTTTTACTTCAAACTTCAAATAGATATGTATTCTGCGATAAATAAAGGCGATTGGGTAAAATTATACAGATTTTACAAAACCACCATAGCTATCATACAATTTCCAGAGGGATTGATAATTCAAAACTTATTCCCCTGATCACTTCTTATTCTCATAATTATTGTCAATTTCCTCATTCGCTGATCCAATAAATAGCTGCGCATTTCTCCCATCAAACACTCTGACGCTGAATTTTGATGCCGTCTTTCTTGCCATTTAATTCCAGGCCAGTCACCTAAAGAGAGAATAAAAATATTCTTTTTTTAATGTCTATTATTGGGTTAAACCACGTACCGTAGTACACATATGAACTTCATTAAGACATTATATGTTTTGCTGTTTCGCGTGCCGTGCCTTTGGCATGTTTCTAACATGTGACTACGTCATAATGTATGCTTAAACTACTGGTACCTGACACTAGTAGGTGTTTTTTAAAATGTCGGTCTCTAGACTCTTGGTCTTTTAGCATTTATTCGGGAGGTGGATATTGATTTGGGGATTTATTGAACCAGAACCACTTGGGATTTTTTCATACTTTTTGAGTTTAGTCGTTAAAAAATCGTCAAAGAATGAAGTAAGGCTAAAATAACTTTTAACATCACTTAAAATTAACAAATTAATTTGTAATGGATTGTTATATTTATATCATCAAAATGCGCAAAAGAAATTTTGACTTTTTGAGCAATTTTGTTAAATCGATTTTTGGTCCCAAAATAGTTGACCCCAAAAACTTTTTAAAAACAATTGGACAAAAATAGATTTCTTGTTAATTATTTTAGCACCGCCTGAGTTGATTCGGACCCCTAAATTTTGAAGAATGTAATAAAAATGGAATTTTGTTGCGATTTTTAGCTAAATTACATCCTATTGATTATATTTGGTCGAAAAAATCAATTAAATGTTTTGCAAAAATATAGCTCTTTCAATTAGGGTGAAGCGGAACCGGAACTTTTCACAAAAATCGGAACCGGAACTGGCCGGAACCAAGAAAACCGGAACCGGAGCCAAGTTTTTTGACCGGAACCGGAACCGGTCGGAACCAGCATTTTTAAGCCAAAAATTACAATTTTTTTAAAAAAATTTTTAATTTAGCAAATAATATCCTTTAATAAAATTAAAAAAAACAAAAATTTTGCTCGTTTTTAGCAGGAAATCTTTTCTAGATTCTCGTAAAAGATTGTTTAATTTTCAACTTTCAAAAATTTTAAAATGAAAATATTAGAAATTTTAAATCGAGCAGCAAAAAATTCAATCTATGAAATTTTTCTCCAGTGAAATTTTTTCATTTAAAATTGAGGCTTTGAAATTTTTACATTTTAGATGTAATCCAGAATGGCCCAATTTTCTTAATAAATGACCCAATTTTTCCAATTTAAAAAATTTCGAAAAAATTTGGTTGTGGGAGGGTGGAGGAGAGAAGAGGACGATAGTCAGAAGATAGAAAAAGTATCGTAGAAAGAACATCAATTGATTAATAATAGAGGGGGCGGGAAAATTTTGCTTTTTTTGGAAGAAAAAATTCAAATTTCTTAAGGAAATTTCACCAATTTTTCGGCCAAAAATGTCATTCGTAGGGGTGTATTTTCGGCAAAAAATGCCATTCTTAGGGGTATATGTTTGGTTCCGGTTCCGACCGGTTTGAAAACCGGAACCGGTAGGTTCCGGGTTTTTGAGAATCGGAACCGGAACCGGAACTTTGGTTCCGGGGGGACCGGGAGTTCCGGACCGGTTCCGGTTCCGCTCAACCCTACTTTCAATAAGTCGCAGAACGTTATCCGTCCGCACCCTGTAGACTACGAATAATCTATTTTATACAATAAAATTTATGTTTATCTCGTTATAATTTAGCTATTTCCAGCAATTTAGATCTAATCAATAATTTAAATAAATTTCCTTTTTTAATCGAATCTTTATAAATATTTAAAGTACCAAACTTATAAGAAATACCTGAATATATTGAATTGCAAAATATGGAATATCATTTTCACCATGCGCGAATTGGATTTGTTTTTCTTTGTTTAATTGGCCGAGGAATTCAATTAAGTAGTTTTCCTGCTTCAGTTCAATCTGCAAAACAATTATTAATTTATACAAAATTGCAATCCTGAGTAGTGCAATGATCTGCTGATCCTGATCTGATCCAAATATCAAATCAGGATCTGAAGCATGATCATTTGGATAGATATCTCCCGACTAAAATATTTAATTGTAAAAGAAAATATTTTTTACATTAATTAGATTCTTATTATTTTTATTTGCAATAAAATTACAATAATTTGTAATTCAAAACTTAATGTATTTAATTTTAAAAAGTGTATTTTAAAAATTATTATTTGTTTTTTAATACCTCAATCGTAATCTTCTTTGTCTGATTCTTCCGAAAAGCTTCTGAATTAAAAGTGTCCTCGGCTATTCCGCTTTGCTCTCCATTCTAAAAAAATCAAAATCCAGAAATAAAAATGATAAAATATTTTCAACAAATAAAATTTGGATAAAACATGACCAATTTTTGTGAGAAGGTTCTTTATGGCTTTAGCGAGAAAATTCCAGAATAAAAATATCAAAAATTTGTCCGATTTACTTACATAAAATGAAGAGAACTGAAGACCATGTTCATCCGAATCGACAGATGGTTTAATAACCATTTTCATTGCATAGGCGCCAGCTAGAAAATTAAGTTAAGTAAGAAGATAGTTCCAACTATCGATGCTAAATTGAAAAAAATAAATTTATGAGCTTAAAAATAAAAAACTGAAAAATGCATACTTATACGTGCAGTAAATTATGATAGATTCCGATTTTTGGGCCTGACCAGTTTTTTGTTGTTTTGGTGGTAAAATTTAAAATTTTTTTACGAATCTATCAAATAGAATTTGAAAAAAGTAAATAAATTTCTATAGATACTTTTTTATTATTTTTTAATGTTGCGTTTTAATTTTAATATCATTTTTGCACTATTAATTGTTGTCAGACCGGTTTAACAGATCGTTATATATGGTTAGGAATTAGGATTAATAGCCGTTATGGAGTGTCCGAAATAAAATCGGTCTATTCAAGGGGAAATTAAAATTCACATCAATTTCTAAAATTATATCAATCAAAAAGCCATTTCTTTTGAATAAAAAAATAAATAAATAATTTTTCTATGATATTCTCTAGATGAATAATGAGTTGTAAAAGGCTAATTTATTTCCCAAGTAGCAAAAATAAGAAATATTAAAAAATTAAAAAAATATTTCATTATGACAATCATTGGTAATATTATAATCCTGATTGTCCATAACTCGCTTGATTTTTTTAAATTATGGCATTATTCAAACCACAAATGCAGTTCAAGGATAATTATTTCCTAAAAAATTTATAATAATTTTTTAATAACGTAATTTTTAAAGAACCCATCAAATGCCAAGCCAACCAATTATTTTTTTTAAAATAATTTTTATGAAAATTACCACTTAAAATCTCCTTTCGTGTTTCATCCACTTTCAATTGAATGTCATTCATCCCCAATTCAATGGTAATGTTATCCTGATGAATGTCCATAGCACCACTGATTTTGATCTTATTGCCAAATTTCAACGGTGGCGACACTTCCAGGATATTTTTTGGCGCAATACCTGTGTCAAATGGTGCTAATGCGTTAAAAAATTATCACCAAATTTCTTAGTTAAACTTTTTTTAAGCTTGCTAGGCCATAAGCTTAAAGGCAAAAAAGCGCAGAATTATATGTTCTATTATCTTCATGGCTTTATAGAAGTTCCTTGAAAACTTTCAAATTGTTCGAAAGATCAAGTTTCTCGAAAAATTGACATTTTTGGCACATTTTCCTCCGCATTCACTAAAGTATGGTCGATGATCCTTTTATATTTTATTGATTTTATCTGCAAGAATTTTTCAATTTTTTCAATTTTTTTACTACAATAAATGTATTTTAAATTCCGATTAGCGGGCGATTAATAAATTTTCTTAAAAAATTTCAAAAATCAGACAGGATCACAAAAAATGTGGATCAACCATGTACAAAAATTTACAAATGATTATTATATAAATCTATGCCTACCATAGTTGATATCGACATTTGTCACTTTCATATCGCCTCCAAACTAAATAATTACAAATAGTTTTTATTAAAATTCATATATTAATTATAGAAATAATTTGTGATATGAAATTCTATGTGCTTTTTGAAAGAAACTCCTTAATTTTTTAACATTCTAAGATAAAAACAATAATATCAAAAAATCGAAAAAAATTAATTTTTTAAAAATGACAATAATGCCAAAATCAGTTTGAAGCTTGTATAAGACCAAAACAATAAAAAACCTAAACGATACAGAATTTATTTTCTATCATATGGCTTTTTTGTTCGAATTTCTTTGAAAAGATTAAACTTTCCATATAAACAAGATTTTTGAAAATTTAAAAATTTCAAAAATTCAAGGAAATTGGAAAAATAACAAGCCAAAATCTTTTGATAAATTTAGCAAGTTTAAAAGTTTAAGTCAGATTAAAACAAAATCAGTTTTTGCACCAAATATGGCTTTTTGAGGTCCGGTTGAAATGGGTTTTTCCATGATTTTTCGCCATATCTAATTGTTCTTATTTTTCCTTCAATATTTTTTGTGATATTCAAAAAATTTCACAAATTTCCTCTTAATATTTTATCGGATGGCTATTCCATATTTAGTTTATCGATAAAATTTTTTACCCAAATATGATTGATGGTTTCCAAGGGCAATCGGTTGCGATATTCCGGACCATAGGTATAAAATTTAGCGAATTCTTCGTCCTTCCCATTTGTTAACCGATAATAGTAAGTCCCATCAAGTTCGTCAATAGCGACATGGATTTTGATAGTGAATTCGTCGCCCGGTTTCAGCGGGTTTCGATTGAAGAGTTCGTCAACTTTTTTATGAGATGCATCCATCTTAATTTTGTGAATTAAATTTAATGGTATCATCGATGCTATGTCGTTAGGCCACTCGGACCAAAATGTGGATGTTACAAAACATCCAGATTGGCCAAATGAGAGAAAGAATTATTCAGTCTGGCCGTTTCAGTTCCAGCGCTAGAAAAAATGATTATAATTCACTTATCAGCTGAAGAGAACCTAGAAAAAACGAATTTGCTGTCAATAGATAGATCTAAATGTTTTTATAAACCGGATTGGCCAAGTGAGAAAAAGTTTATGGCCAAATTTAGAATTAAAATCGTGATTCTGGCCAAGGATTTGGCCATAAATTTTTTCTTACTTGTCCAATCCGGATGATCCTTTTTGTAAATTTAAAGCAGACATTTAGACCTGTTTATGACACCAAACATGGTTTTTTTAGGTTACACTTGAGCTGACAAGTGAGTTACAAGGATTTTTCTAGAATGAAACGGCGAGATTGAAAGGTCCCATACCGTGAGCGTTAGGCCATTTGGCCATTTATGAAAAAATTAGCATCAATTAGATTCCATTAGCGAATATATTTGCTTACAAATTGAGTTGCGCAGTAGATATCCAACAGGAATTCGGACTTTTCCCTTCCATAACTTTGATTTGTAAAATCGAACTCCGCTACCATTCCAGAATCACCAGCTTCTGGAAAATGTACACAACGGTTAATAAAGTAAAAGTTTTATAAAAACATCGGGATTATTTCGAACATCTAGACCTTGATTGAAACGAAAAATGTTGGATTCAGAAACACAAAACTATGTTTATTTTGTGGGAAAACTTTTTAAATTTATCTAATCAAAAAGAGCAGGTTGGTTTGAATTATTCATTTTAAACTGAAAATGACCTATTTTTCTATTCTGATCTTTAACCCCGGAATTTGACTCTGGACTATTGGTAATTTCGGAAAATTGAATATTAGAAAACAAGTAGAAAACTGTCACCAACGAAAAATTGGAAACTGAACTAAATTCCGGAAAAATCGAGATCAGAAAACTGGACATTTGAGGAAATTTTGACTTCCAAAAAGGACAGCATCAAATTAATTTTTTTTAGCATAACGGACACTTTTTTAAAACCCATAATTTTAACTATTCACTACTGATTATCAAGTTAAAAATTTTTTTAGGTTTATTCCAAGGGAATTTCGGTGCAGTCCTTTTTTGTTGTCCAATTTTCCGTCTTGCAGACCAATCCCGTCATGTTAGACCCCATATACCGATTTCTTCCGTTTCCACATATTTGTCGTCCGTTAAAATGACAATTTGTTTCTTCGCTGGCTCGGATCTGTCCTTGTTCAATGCGATCACCATCCGCTTTGCTGCCTTGTCCAGTTTACCATCAATACGGATCACTGCGCCTGGCCACAATCGTTTCAATTCCATTGCAAAATTTGTTTCTGGCCTTCCATTAGGCGTCTGAAAATTTTAAAAACAAAAATTTAAAATTTAGTTTTAGAAGAAGTTAAAGTATAAGCTAATAAATTTTGCTATTTGTCCAATTTATTTGGTCAAAATAACTAACTATCGAAATCATACCTATCAATAAAAATTGATAGGTATGATTTCGATAATAAATGAATATTCGCAAAAAACATTTCATGAAATTTATTTCAGAATTTCTTACCTTCAAATGGATGATTTCCGGTTGCTTTAGTAATTCCAAATTGCCAGAAAGCTATAAAATTTTATTGTTGATGCAGTTATTTCATTATTTTTTAAAAGATTATCAACTTTATATTTGCAAATTTTTGTATCTTTAAAAATATAAAAATTTTGCTCAAAAAGCACATAATAAATTATTTTTAAAAAGGTTTTTTGCATAAGCTTAAAATTTTTCCAGATCTAGGAAATTTTTTTTTTTGATAAGTTGCATATTTTTTCTTAAAGAATTTGATCATTTTTGTTTTGAACATATGAAGCGAAAAAATGAAGATTTTGACAACTTTTTAGGCACGAGTTTAAATTTCCTGCAAAAATGCAAAATATGATCAAAATATGACGAGCATATGCCATAGGGGGTCGATGAATTGATTTTTAGGTCGTTCTGAGCCCGCAAAAATATGTATGGCTTTTGCTGAAAAATATCGACCCTAATTATTAATAAAAACAAACTTCTTTATTCATTTTTCAACTTTAGTTTTTTGATGTATTCTTTTTTTGTCAAAATCACTAATTAAAATTTTCTACAGATTTTAATTGCATTTATTATTTTTTTATATGCTTAAATTTAATTTATTAATCATAATCCAAAATAATTAATTACACGAAGATAATTGACGGGGCCCAATGGCATTGTGTAATTAAATGGCGTCCATCTATTTGTGGCATTGTGCACATCCAGTACATCCAACACAAATTGCGTTTCGGTAAAAGTGATGGTCAATGTGAACTCTTTATCTATTGAAAATGCATGATGCAATTCGCCTTGGACTTCTCCGGAAAACCAGAAGGGTTTCTAAAAAAAGAATTAAATTAGTTGAAACTTTTGAAAAATTGTATTCTGGTTGCTTTAAAAACGTTTTACCAAACCAAAAATTTTATCGCGCCAAAATATCGACGGTAAAGCAGAATTATATCTCATCATAGTCTAGCTGGTAATGAGGATACGGCTATGTAAATTCTTTTATGTGGCTTTATGAAGGGATGTGCTCCGTTAAAAAAGATACCAAATGTTATATTCAAACCAAAATTTTTTTTGTAAGACTGTTAGACCAAAAGTACAAAAAGTCATTGTGCGGAATTTTGTGCTCCATCTTCTGGTATTTTTAAATTCGAACAAAAAGTTCGAAATATCCCCTAAAACCGCATTTTTCGGTTTTCGGTGGCGGTTTTTTTAACGACCTAGCTCCTAGCAACCTACCTTTGGTGATTTCTATTTTAATATTCTGGCTTTGTGAAGGGATGTGGATTTTTTTTGATTAAATGTAAATTTTTTATTAAAGGGACGTGGATTTATTGGATTAAATGTTTTAAATAATTAAACATTTATCAATTTAATAGAATAATTTAACTATTTATTTAATGTAAGAACAAATTAATTTTTTTAATTTAATAATCTAATAAAAGCAAAAAATGGTGCTAGGGCGTTAAAAAAAGTGCCAAATCGGGCGTTAAAAAAAGTGCCAAATGACTAGTCAAAACATAAACTTTTTTGTTAGACTTGTTAGACAAAAAGTATAAAAGGCAAAATTATGCAGAATTTTATGCTGATTCGAATGGTATTTTTATTTTTTCGAAATTCGATCAGAAAGTTCGAAATATCCCCTAAAAACCCTAATTTTCAGTATTTCGGGAAAATTTCGAACTTTTTGTTCGAATTTCGAAAAAAAATTATACCATTCGTAACAACTTTGCTTTTTATACTTTTGGTCTAACCTGTCTAACAAAAAAGTTTTTGTTTTGACTATGTCATTTGGCACTTTTTTTAACGTCTTAGCACCGTAAAAAATACCTTCCAGAGTAAATTGCTCCAAGCACTTATAGTATATGTCTTTTGCCACTGGTCTTTATTTGAAGGAACTTCCAAGTAAAAAGGCACTTGTGCAACTGAATTAAAAAAGCCACTTTTGGCAATAAAAAATGACAAATCGGACAATCGATATAAAATTTTTTTGGAAGGCAAAAATATGCAAAAAAAATTTTTTTTCATATTTTTGTTCTATTATTTGAACTTTTTTAATTGTTCAAATTTCCTTGAAAATTTTTGATTTTATCAAATTCGAAAATTCTAAAAACAGTAATTCGAAATTAAAAAGGCAAATTATTTGGGTTAATTTTCTTCATGCATTTTCACCTTTTATCTTATTGGTCTAGCCAGTTTCGAAATAAATTTTACATTTTTTTAAAACCCCATGGTGTTGTATTTTTTAGGTTACATTTGCGCCCACGACCTTTGCGCATAACTCGATTCAATCACAACCTAGAGAAAACGAATTTGGTGTCAAAAATAGAACATAAAATTAGATAAAAATCAGCAAAAGCTCATTCAAATTAGTCCGGTATGCAAAAAGTTATGGCGTCAAAATAATAATTTTGGCTAAATTCATAGTATTTTGGCCATAATTTTCTGAAGCTGAGCAATTTGGGTGGGCTTTGGTTCATTTTGCAGCTAATTTTTTGCTCAATTTTTGACCGCACACCACTCATTTTTCTAACTTTAATTTGAATCGATGGGGCGCAAATGTCGGGACACTTTAAAGTCCAAAAGTGAAATAAGTAAACAACTTACATTCCTTTCGATCGCCATTATAATCGAAATTCGGCGCCCCTTGGATCAGGAGCACAAAAAGTCTATTTTGCGATCCTTCAGTTCCTTTAGTTCGTGTGCCCTTGATTGCCAATTTGGCGCCAGGATATATCTTGCTTAACTTGATAGAGCATGGTATTTGGTCGCAGTTTTCCTGGGGCTCCTTAAGTAAATAGTTAAGGAGATTTTGGGGAAAAAAATTATTTAAAAAAATCTTGTAAAAGTTTCTTGGGGGGAGGGTTCAAGTCCGAATTTGATGCCAAAAACACGAGTTTCTCGTGAGTTCGGGTCACGTCAAATAATTCAATTTTGCTAACAGCTCAAAAATGATAAAAAAAACAGCCTCTTTGGGGCATATTGAAGCTGAATCCGAATTTGTTGATTTAGCATATGAGCAAGTCTAAAAAATTATTAACAAACATAAATGATTTGACAAAATCTTAGATTTTTTCTTATTTGTTAAATCAGTTGCCAGATTCGGATTCAACATTGAGCGTTTAGTAAGGCGATCCTGTTCTCGCGCGAAACTCGTAACAAATGGTATGATACTTCAATTCTGACGTCACATTCGGATTCTATGCCTTAAAAACCCCTAAAACCCCTAAAACACTTTTTTAATTAATTTTTTCCAAAAATGGGGAGATTCATTAAAAAGAAATCGTTATAACTTTGCTAAACGTAACCTAAATAGGCGAACTTTTATTCCAAAAATAAGTAAAAAATTAGCTATAAAATAAAAGTACTAACCATTCGAATTGGTCCACCATAAAAAGTTATGGACAATATTAAACGTTTTAGTCAAAGTTACAGTAATTCTTTTCACAGTGGACCAATTCGAAAAGGAGTAGGCTTATTTTGTAGCTATTTTTTACTCTACTTTTTGATAGCAACTTCATTTCTTTATATCATGTTTAATTCGAGTTAGTTAGTGATAATGAATGGCGCGTTTTCTAACTACATATTTTTGCATATTTTCGACTTTTTGTGCATATTTTGCATATTTTGGGTATTTTTGAGCATATTTTCTAATTTTAACACAATTTTTGAAAAAAGAACCATAAAAATAGCGAATTTTTGTCTCTAAGGAAATTGAAAAAAAGATCAATTCTATTATAATTAAAATCGTAGAGAATGAAAAAACGGGCATTTTTCTCCATTTTTGAGGGTTTTTTTGGAACTTTATTTTTATCTTGAAAATGCGTTAAATATGCAAATAATACATTTTAAATAGTATAAAATTGCTTTTTATGCAAATTTTGGCAAAATTTTTGCATTTTTATCATATTTTGCAGAAAATTTTTGCATATTTTGTGGATATTTTGGAAATTTTGAGCATATTTTGCGCATATTTGGTATTTTTTGGTGCATTTTTTATGTAAGCGCATATTTGGGAAATATTTGCGCTATAAATCATGTCCCAATTAATTACATAAAAAAAACAAATTTTGGTTTGAGGGGTAAAATATTTCCAAAAATTTTTGTGATTCATAAAGAAGGAAAATTCAGATTAAAATTTTTCACAATATGTTTTCAACTTTTCAATTCTAAAATTATTATTTATATCTATTCACTGAAAACAGCATTATTCAATGAGTATCATCGACCTCAGTAGTTGTGATGGATTTCATGGTAGAAACAGGTGAGGTTGGCTTGACAGACCTGTCGATGGGTGGTGTTTCCGGATGAATAGTGTTAGTCCCTAAAAATATATATAAATTGATTTTTTAATTTAATAGTCATTAAGTTTTTTCTAATATACCTAAATAATAAGATAACTCCCCGATAAAGCCCAAAAAATCTCTCTAACCCATGAAATATTGTCAAAAGTCTCTAAATTAATTTTTTTTTGATTTCACACATATAAAATTAATAATTTCAAAATTAAATATCTATTCGAATGAATAATACGAAAACAATTTTTTTTAAGAAAATAAAGAGCTATTAATAATAAAGATTTTTTAGTTTTAAAAAATGTCTGGGAATTTTGACGCAACATACGCGCATCCATTTTTCATTTTTGGTTTGGACAAACAACATCAATTATAGTACAATTTTATTATTGTTTATTCCAATTTTATTATTGCTGATTTTTTGACAAGTGAACTCATGGAAAACATACTAAACTCTTATTTACCAAGGAAGTTTTTTGACCTTACCGTTGATTGATGGAGATTTAGTCATGTTCTGATTTGTTACTTCGGTTATTTTTGTCGGTGTTTTGGTGCTAATAGAAGATTGCTGAAAAATTTTGGAAAATGCATTTTATTAATTTGAAAACATACCGTATCTCTCTAATATAAGCCCTCCCTCTAAATAAGGCCCCTCTTCGGAGCTGTTGAAAAAATAAGGCCTCCTCTAAAATAAGGCCCCTCTCTAATGTAAGGTCCACTTTATGAGAGTTGAATGTAAGATTTTTTATCTTTTTTTTATTCTATACTTTCTTTTGGAATTATTAATTACAATAAATTTTCATTTTTTCGAAAAAATGCTCTTTAAGCATTTTTTAAGAAAAACCCTTTTTTGCACTTTTCGGGAAATGACATAGCACCGATTTTTTATAAACGATATAGCACCGTGCTTTGGACCAATCTTTTGATGGCTATTTTGGTTACCATCGATTTGTTATCGATCTTTTTTTATCACATTTTGCATTAATCTGATAAGTTCAGATCATCCCATAATTTCGTAAACAGACCTCGCAGTTGAAGTGCCAAACATTTTGGACGCCGTCTCCAGCTCCAACAAATGCAGTGCCAATGTCTTGTGCCATAGCGATGTCAAAATCGTCCAAGTAAGGGCCATTTGCGGCACGGTATTCACCGCAAGCTTTTTGTTTGTCGACCAATTGGAAGTCGGAACTTTAAAATTTTTATTAAGACTGATATTTTTAATCGAAAGGAAGCCAATAAATCGGAATAAAAATGGTGTGAAAATTTTCTAAATATTAAATTATCTAATTTAAAAATTTTTTTGGCACTAATCTGAAAGTGACTTATTTTAGGACTCGGAATCTTTGAATTTTTTAGCATTCATTTTAATTTATTTTCAACATAAAATTATTATCATTCAAAATATAACAAATGCTTTGAAGCATTTTTAGTCTGAAAATTTCAGTCGTTTATCAATTTTTTTATTCCTTCCGTGAATTTTTGATCACAACTATCATATTATTCGGTGTTCAAGTTGGATCCAATATAAAAGAAAAATCACAATAAGAAAATTTAAAAGATCTAAACTAGAGTGCCAGGCCACTGTGCGAAAAGTCTCAAAATAAGGGATGGATAGCGAAATGCCTAAAAATTATTAACAAATAATAAAACAAACATTTTTAAATTTAATAAATAAAAATTATAAAAATTAAACCCTTAGTATTAAAATTTTAAAAATCCAAGATATTTGAAAAAATTTTTTTTGAAATTACACTTTTAATAAATTTTAGCTTTGCTTTCAATTTTTGAGATAATATCTAGCCTCTGAGTTCCGAATTTGATTTTACAAAAAAGACCAAAATGACTTGTGAGTTGCTAAGAAAAAATTTAAATTTTTTTCTGGAATTTTAGAATCGAATCACATGAAAAATTTTATAAATTTTGGAAATCAGAAGACCATGTTCTCAAAAATGTACAATAAAGGCAAGATACGTAAAACCTGTATTATAACCCCCCTGCAATTGAACCCTTCTGTAATAGACCCCCCCCCTCTGTAGGGGGGTTGAAAAATATAA
>LDKF01001051.1:13196-48740 GCA_001026735.1 Rotylenchulus reniformis
GTAGTTGTGGAGTTGGAGAGGGACTTGTGGGGTAGAACAAGTCAGAAATTTGTTGAAGATGAAATATGTACTGTATTAATACTGTATGTTGTAAGAGTTAAAGCGATACTGTCAATGTCCCGTCAGCATGAAACTTATGTAGATTGTTAGATCCAAAATGTGTCGGAAATGACAATGCAAAAATTATTCAGCATCGAAGTTTGCATGAAATACCATCCCTGTAAGTATGCAATATGTATGTATTATAGGCGATTCTGCACCTGCTGGGAACCTAAAAAATTTGCCAAAATGGAGGCCAATGATTGAGGTTTGAGGCCAAACTCCAACTATCCAAGACGTTTGGTTGAGGGGTAGGTCTTCATACTTATTGTGGGTGTAGGACCCCAACAAAGGTTTGGATGCTTTGTTCTCGTTCTCGAGTTTATACTAAAACATGTTTAGCAATTGTATGGCTCCAAAATCAGAATCCACTAAATTCATAAATGTAAATAAAGACGAGCCTAACAAAACATGAATAATACAAAAATTTGGAGAAAATTATGTAATTCAAAAGGGCAAAATGTCACGAGAGATGAAACACGACGGGAAATGATGGATGATAGGACAGAGAGGGTTGGCACCAAGATTTCTTGACAATTCGCCCTGATTGTTGCCCCACTTTGAGCGGGGTCCAGCAGATGTGATTTTATGGCCACGGCACTTCCTTGAGGGGATTGACGGTCAAAGGTCAGGGAAAATTTGACCAGGGCACGGCAGGAGGAGGGCAGGGGCGCGTCGAAGCCCAGCTGGCGGTAGAGCATTTCGAAACTACAGGGAAAATGTAATTTTCCAGAAAATACCCCAAAGGGTTCCCATTTTTGGTCATCCTTAAATGTCCTGTTCATCATTCCACACACATTGTGGCCATTCGTTCCCAAGAGGAAGAACGAAGAAGGAAAGGTCGGCAAGAGTAGTCCCTCTCGAATTGCTCTTTGGCAACACATTTTGGCATTAGTTGAAAATTTGAATTTTTAAATTCATGGCAATGGCATCCAAGGGCCAACTGTCCGCCATCCCCCTTTCCCTTTTTGGGCTTGGAACAATGAAAAAAGGCCAAAACTCGCCTTGAGAACTCGAGTCCGATGAACTTGAGCAGCAGGCTGGCGGCCTGGTCCCCGCAGCTGTCCCGGATCAGCGGGAGCATGCAGCGGACGACGGCGGACAAATCCCTTTTAGGATTATGGCATCTGTGATTGTTATGGCCAATATGGCCAATCCGTGTTCATGTTCACCTGCAGAGGGACCCGAATCGCAGCTGCATGGAGTGGAACTCGCGGCTGATGATGGAGTTGGTGAACAGCAGGGTGGTCTCCTGGGACTGGTTGATCTGCGCGGAGCACTTGCGCACTCCCTTGGCCTCGTGTCTTTAGGGAAATTGATAGAACGAAACATAAGATTCGGAAACAAAACTGACTCGGACAAACATGGCAGGGAGCCGAAAAACTCTGAAAAGTTAGAATTGTTAGAATAAAAAAGCAAAAAAAAAAAGAGAAAAGAATGTGACACAAAATTGTCTTGAATGTATTAGTGTGTGTTGGAGGAAGGGTGCCTGTCCCCTGGTTTAAACTTCTAATTCATCCGAATGCTCCGTTCTAAAATTCGCTGGTTTAAACCTGTGTTCCGCCGGAACCCAAGCCGTATCGGCTCATCGATTCCAGTTCGGTTCCTGATTGGAATAAATCCCTTAGGGAATGACCCACCTAATTCACAAGTTAGCTCCTTGGTGTTCTCATTTTTGATTTTGGTCCCTCTCAGTCCCCCCGTGCCATACCTTCGCGCCGTTCTTTGCACACAAATTGGAGGCCGGAGTAGGCGGCTTTCAGGTCTGCCACCTGCTTGCTGCGCGACTCACACCGCACCATACACTCGTCCACGCCCCGGTAGGCACTGTGATCAGAAGAATGATCGGAATGTGATAGAGTGATCGGGGAACAATCGCAATGGTGTAATAACAGTGACAAAAAGGGTCGGAATCCGAGTTCCAGAATCCAGCAGCAGAAGGAATTCAGCCTATTATTATCTCCAATTTTATGTTTTACGAAATTCGAATAAAAAGTTAGAAATTTTCGTGAAATACCTTATTTTTTCGAAATTACACGAATATTTCGAACTTTTATTCAATTTCGAAAAACAAAAACACTAAAAGATAGTGTATATCTTCTTCTCACTCAGGTTTCATAGGGAAAATTTTTCTTCTGATTTCCAAGCCCAAAGAAGAATGAGCTCACTCGCAAACACGGGCGAAGAACTGGCCCATGAAGCTGTGCTCGGCACTGTTGTAGAGGAACGGATTAACGCTGATGCCCGTGGTGGTAGGAGTAGCCTCGATGAGCTGCATGAAAGGGCAAAAAGTGGAGTTTTTCGTTAAGGAAGAAAGGTATCAAAAGACGGAGTGATAACGGGTCCATCCCAAGATCCCAACTCCATGTTCTGATCAATCTTCTGGGAGCCCAATTTGCCCTCATTGATCATTGATCAGCAGAAATAATTCACAGAAGTAATAAACCGAGTGGATTGGAACCCATGTGATCAGATCGGAACTGGCTGATCAGTGATCTCTGATCAGCATAGTTACCCTCTCCATCTCCTGGATACAGGACCCGTCGCAGTTGTGGTCCGACTCGAGCACGGACACGGCGGACACAGCAGCAGCCAACAGCAACCGGATCAGGGGGATCAGTGGCGGAATATCCCCACGGAAGAGGGGTGGTGCCATTAGAAATCCGAAAATTTGGGGGATTATTCGGGGATTTGTTGGAAATTTACGGAGGACAGGCTCCAAGTGTTTTCATCCTTCTTTTGTCTAAATGGCCAGTAATTAGCACCTCGGTCGCGGGGCAAAGGCCAAAAGGGTCCGAATTTGGCGGACTGTCATTTTCAATTTCGACGTGTTGGAAAGAGAAAGAATGGAATTCTCCTCAATGGATATGGATGGATTGAGAGAACAAATCGACCAAAAACTTGACAAACAAAATATGATTGTATTTTTCTGTTATCTTAATTATCATTTTTTGAATCTTTATAGACGGCGGCGAACATAAAAGGGAAATGCCAAAATTTTTGGCTCCGATTATTGCAGATAATCAGGGAATGAAGCTTTTGATCAGCCAGATGCTAGTTTGTTGGGTCCTTAAAAGTTGCCAATGCTAACATTGTCCAGCATCACTCTTTTTAAACCTGACTAGGTCAAAAATTATAAAAGGCATCACAAGCAGAAATTTTGAAGGAAACCCAAAATTTAAAAAAAGACTGAAAAGATTAACCGCACTGATACAATTAATTGATAATTGCCATTTGTAATTTTGGCGGCGCTACCAAATTTCGTCTACTCAGTCAGCCAAAAAGCCAAATTTCGTCTAGAAATTCGAAAAAACGCATTGCATGTAGAACCCGCAAAATGGTATGCAGAACCCGAAAATGGCATGTAGAAGCCGCAATTGGCATTTGTTAATAGACGAACTTTGGCTTTTTGGCTGACTAGACGAAAATTGGTCTAGACGAATTTGGGGCAGCGATCCGGTACTCCCAGAATTGCGCATGTCTTCATCAAATTGCACGGAACTTGGCAAAATGGAATCCACGATATGACAGACACAAATATGTAGTTGTATTTCACAAATTCTCAATTTTTATTCTATTTTTCCACACTTAGTTTTAAACATCTTTGCATGTATTTATTGCTGTTTGGGAAAAACAAAATGACAACAAACTCAAAACTTTCTGTCAAAATGTGAGAAACATGAACAAACAAAGAACCACAATAGATCCATTCGGCGGAGCAATGATCATCCGTCTGATAACACATAGGCAAGTCACACATACCAGCATGACTGGTTGGCCTGCTTCATCTCCAACTTATAGGTTTGGTTGGGCAAGAAAAGTCTGTCGTAACTGGACAGCAGTCTGGCGTCGTCATTCAGTCGAAGTCTGCGTTTGCTGCCGGCAATTGGCAGGCACCACAGGTTCTGTTGAGCAGCGGCAATGCCCGTCTGTCGCTCCAATGTCATCTTCACCTGGCCGATCTGTGAAAAGAACAATTAATTTCTATCTACATATTGACTGATGAGGCGATGAGTAAGATATATACCCATACCTAGTCGAGAAAATATTTATGAATCCCAACTATTTTATTTGTCAAGTTCAGTAGTCATTTTCGGCGCTAGTTAAAAGACGTTAACTTTGAAAACCCACTAAAAGGGTCCCCCCTTTTCGGCAAAAATGGAATTTTTTTTTGTTTTTTTTTTGCAATGCCTTTGCTCAAAAAGTAGTTAAAAAGGGTAAAAAACGCAAAAAAAAATCTTTTTTTGGTTATCAAATTAAAAGGGTCCCCCCTGTTAAATTGTGGGTTTTCAAAAGTTAACGTCTTTTAACTAGCGCCTCATTTTCACTTTGAAATTTGGATTTTTCGGACTATACCCATTTCAGATTTCTGGAGATTCCATTCAACTTTTCATCGAAAATCTTGGCAAATCAAATATATTTCTGAATAAAAACTTAATTGGATCCAAAAAAGACAAAACTTCTCAAGAAGGGCCATTGCTTTTTAAACAATTGGAAAAGGGGGACGGGACAATTCCGCCTCCCCTAAGTTCCACCTAATCGGAGGAGAATCCGAAAAACGGCGCTACCTGAAAAGCGGCCTGTTTTGAAAAAGAAAATTTAACAGGGGAACCCTTTTCATTTGAAAACCAAAAAAAAAAAATTATTTTAATTTTTCACTATTTTTTGGACAAAAGAGTTGCAAAAAAACAAAAAAAAAATTTCTTTTTGCCTAAAAGGGGGGACGGACCCTTTTAGTGGTTTTTCAAAACAGGCCACTTTTTAGGTAGCGTCCGAAAAACTATGTTTCTGTAATGCACTAATACGGTTTCGACCTAAAACGATTTCTCCAAAAATTGCTAAAAGTGGTCAGTTTGCTTTAAAAGGGAAAGTGGAGAGTAACCGAAAGCTTTGGTACCATTTTATGCATAGCAATACTCCGTAGCTTCGTTCAAAGCTGATCGACACCAATCACAGCAAAAAACACAAATATATCTCACCGTTTCGTGCACAGATGGCGAAAACACTTTGTAACCGACGAGTGTTTTAACACGCAGAGTGCAGGTCGGGTCAACTGCATCAGGAGGTGCGGGAACGGGCTGGATTTGTTCGTCCGCTTGAGCATCGGCAGCAAAATGCTGGGAAAATAATGTCCAATGTTATGATTATGAGATTTAATTAGCACAGCGCATAAGAATTGATTATCGAATCTTAGAATCGGCATTAAAAAGAAGTCCGTACTTTTCTAGCCCAAGTTAGGAATCCCACGAGAGGGGTAATTTTTGAGATGGAAATCAAATCTGAAGAAGTCGGACAATTCCCGGAATAGTGCCTAAATGAATGGGTTTCAAGTAACAAAAGAAAATGAAAAATTGATCGAATACCGAAAATTAGATATTATGCTACTCTCGAAAGTCCCCTTACTTCAGGGTGCCGATTTTACCCTAGAAATATGGCATTTGCCATATTTTTTGGGGCCCATGCCATTCGTCAGTTGCCATATTTTGCCATATTTTTATTTTTTTGCCTAAATTAATTATTTTTGACTAGAAAATTGGGCAATTGGTCAAAATCTTGGTCAATTTTCTCATGGAAAATGGCCCAATTCTTCAAAATTTTCTCCGGGCACCCCCCCCTCCCCATGTTAAAATTCCTTCCAAAAAAAATTTCCTCGAAAAATTTTATTTTTTGAATGGAAACTACTCAATTCAAAAAAAGAAACTACTCAATTTGCTTGTCTCTATTAAATTGAATCCCGATTTTGATTGTTCACAAACTTATGATCTCTTTCTTTCCAAACCAGAATTGCTCAAAAAAGGTATCAACTGCAGAGAAATATGAAGAATAAAATATTTATTATTATTTCACATTTTCAAGCTTTTTTTAAAAGGCGCCATATATTTGCCATATTTTTGGGGACCAAAAATGAGCAAATGCCATATTTTTGGTGTTTGGCACCCTGCCTTACTTAGATTACTTTTTTTGGGGGTAAAAAGTCCGGAAAAAATCGTTTTTCATGAAGGACCTAAACAAAGGTGCGGTGTCCTTTCGTTTAATTCTCTATTTTTTAGGATAAAATGGCCAAAAATTCTAATCCGGTGCCCAGCTCCCTAGAGACTCCATTAGAACATTGGCCAGCCCAATGATCGACGGGGTAACCCTCCTGTACCAATGGCTGCTGCTGCTGCTGCACACCCTGCTGAGACCGTTGTCGGCGACTGTCCTGGACCTGTGTCAGTTGTTGCATCAGTCGCCGGATGTCCTCTTTGTCGTCCTCTTCCTCCGTTGCATCCAAGTGTTGCTGGCACTTGGCCAGAAATTCCGCAACATCACCATCAAAATTCATTCTGAGCTGAAAAATTGGTGAAAAATGAGAAAACGGAAAGTTGAAAAAGCGATGGATGAGCGATGTCCGGGTGAATTAAACTTTACATTGTATCCTAACTTATTCACCGTTAAAATAATGCTTTCTTAAGCTTCTTGGTGTTTATTTTTTTGTATTTATAGTCATTTTGCATTGTGGATTGTTGGGTCTGAAGCTGAAGTATGAGGAGTCGAAAAATGTGGCATGAACAAAATCTAATTTTTTGATCGCTGTTTGTAAAATATTCAAGAAAATGGGGTTTTTCCCGTTTTTGAATGTTATCTTGGATTTATGGGGTGGGAGGTTGATGTAGCCTAAATCCTCGGTAAAGTCGCTCGCGTGAATTAATTCTACATATGAATTAATTCTACATAAGTTTTTTATGGTATTATGAGAAAATATTCTGCCAGAAGAATGGAATTCTGTGGAAAATGTCGAAAGTGCCCTTTGTCCTCCTCTGATCTATTTTTTGTTTGGTTTTTGGACCCACATGCGTTGATATTCTTGAGCGCAATGAAGTGTTTTTGGTGAGAATGAAAGGGCACAAGAGACAAGAGGTGAGAGAGCAAAGATCCATCCACCCATCCCATTCCGTGGATGATTTTGAATGCCGAATTGATCATCGGCGGTAGGGTTGTTGGCGACCGGTTTAAAACCGGTACCCCCGGTTTTCGGTTTGGCCGGTTTTGGGACTCCCGGTTTTCGGTTTCGGTTTTGGCCTGACCCCCGGTTAACCGCCGGTTTTACCGGTTTTTCCATAATCTGCCAAAAAATCGATAAAAATTCCAAAAAAATTCAATTTTTGCTCTCGAACATATGCCGAAATGCATGAAATCTTGAATATAAATTAATTCAAAGCAAAAATCATCCATTATATCTCTAAAAAAATCAACACTGCAAAAATTTTCTTCAACTTTCTTCGTAGAGCTATCGAGAAACTTTTACAATGAAATTTTCAAAAATTTTCCTGTTTGGCACTTTGAATTTTGAACATTGAAAATTGAACTTTAATTTAAATCCAAAGCAGGGTGCTCATCGAAAATTTTCAAAATCAGAACATTCAGTTAAAATTTTCATGGCTAAAAATTCTCTTGATGTAGGGGAGATTCCAGGATTTCTGGATGAGTGCAGGCCCGTAGCCAGGGGAGGGCATAGGGGGCACGCCCCCTCCGAAATGCCAAGATCAAAAAATAAAAATCCCTCTTAAGTTTTTTTTTGATTTTTTTTTGAAAAATTCGAAGAAAAGTCGCCGATTTCTTTTTAAAAATCGTCAAATTTTTTCAAATTTTTCTCCGGCGGACCCTATCAGGGCCCCGGAAACCTCCTCCGACCCCCCTCCCCCTTGGTGCTCCCATCCCAAAAATTTTTCCTAGCTACGGGCCTCTGGATGAGTGGGGATGGCAAGAGAAATTTTTAGAAGGAGAGAGGGTGTTTGATGGCCCGATAGGGCCGCCGAGGAAAATTTTTTTTAAAGGCATGTTTTAAAAGAAATATCATTGTGTGAAAGGTTGGCAGTTCCAAATAGGGTTGTCAAAGAAAAATTTGAAAATTTAATGTGAAATCTTAAGAAATTTAACCATCTGGTGCCCTTGATCTTACCTATTTTTCTCAAATTTCTCATTCTTAGGGGTGCATTTTCAAAACCGAAAAACCGGCGGTTTTGGGGTCCCGGTTTTCGGTTTGGCCGGTTTTGGGAACCCCGGTTTTCGGTTTCGGTTTTAGGCCCAAAAACACCGGTTTTCGGTTTCGGTTTCGGTTCGGTTAACCGGTCGCCAACAACCCTAATCGGCGGAGTGAGTGGACTTCTTGCCCTCTGTCCTCTTGCAATCTTCTTCCATTCCACCAGTGTGTGTTGTGGGGTCTGTCACTTTTTTGTTTGATTGGGAGTGATATGGGGATTGGAATTGGAAAGGAATCCATTTCTTGTGCTTTATTATCCAGAATGGCCTGCTGATTATCACGTGAAACGCATTTTCAACTGTACTTATTTAACTTACGAGCCTGCACATTTTAAGTAAAGATCCAGTAGAAACTGAAATTGGTCAATTTTAATAATTTTTTGATGTATTTTGAAATTTTTTCTTAATTTTTTGAAAGGAAAAGGAAAATAATTTTGTTCATTACTTTTTTTATTTTAAAAGGTTTCACTGATTATAATCAGCGCAAAAAATCGAATAAAGTTTCAATTTATTTTTTTGCCCTTCGTGATTATGACGCGAAAGCATTTTGGGTTAAAAATATATTGTTGTCTGACTTCTTTTTCTCTGGGATTCCTTTCCAATGGTGCTAGGGCGTTTTTAAAAAAAAGTGCCAAAACCCAGTCTGTTCTCCAAAAACTTTTTTATAAGACTTGTTATATCGAAGAATAGGGTATTTCAAAAAATTCGAACTTTTTAACAGCACACACTGGTGGAATGGAAGAAGATTGCCAGAGGACAGAGGGCAAGAAGTCCACTCACTCCGCCGATGATCAATTCGGCATTCAAAATCATCCACGGAATGGGATGGGTGGATGGATCTTTGCTCTCTCCCCTCTTGTCTCTTGTGCCCTTTCATTCTCACCAAAAACACTTCATTGCCTAATAATCAGGTGTACAATCAGGGTGATGCCGGCGGTCCCGATAGGGCTGCCCGAGAGAATTTTTTGGATTTTAGGTAAACTCCTTAAGAAATTTAAACTTTTTTTTTTTTTGCTTTAAGCTCGATAGCCGGAGAAAATTTTGAAAAATCAGCCACTTTCTTAGCAAAATTGGTTAATTTTTCTTCTAAATTTTCGATTTTTCCATAAATAAGAACAATATTGAGAAATAAGAACAAATGAAAGAGCCCTGATAATACCATAAAAAACTTTACATAAAAAATAATTTGGAATATTATGATATTATCTCCCTAAGTACTAAAGTATCCTTTACGGTATTTTACAGTTTACTTAACAATTTTACCGGAATTATTTGATTGTTTCCTCAAACAAATGCTGAATCTGCTTCTTTAGAAAAGGTTACAAATCTCCCAGACGGATTTCGAACCCATGCCTTACTAATTCGTTAGTTCTCCGAAGCGTAAAAGCTCAATATCCCCAAGCCATTAAAACCCATGAAAAGTGGTGCTTTTTGCCAATGTGCTTAAACGCCATTGTCTCGTGTTGATAAAGTGCGTTTTTATCCCGCGATTTTTTTGTTCCTTTTCCGCGATTTTTCATTATTCCCCTATTTATAGGCGAATTCCATCATTCTGCTCTTTGGCCATCTTTCCTTACCCTCTTGGCCACTGCCGCGAATTTGGCCCCCGCCTGGCCGAGGTATGTGCCCAGCACAATGCCAAGCTGCGCAGTGCCGTGACGGTGCTGCTCGGCCTGCGACCCGACGAACCACGCCATGGGCACGCACTGGACCATCTCGCGCAACAGCTCGTTGGGCAACCGTCGGACACCAGGGGGCCATTGTCGGCGGACAGCAGTAGCGGGATCATCGGAGGAGGAGGGGGAGGAGGACATTGTTGATGGGGAAGCTGAGGAGGGCCAGGACAAATGATGCCAGGATAGCACGGTAACGGTAAATTTGGCACAAAAGTAACCATCCCTTGATTGGTACCAGAGAAATGGTAACCTGGTTAGGGTCGGACAAAAAGAATTTTACTGAAGACTAAAGGTAAATGATGTTTAGAAATATGGACAAAATTTGTGGAATTTGTATGGATAGGAATTACCAAAGGCCAAATTATGATTAATTTGGAATTGTTTCGAAACAATTTCAAAATGTCAAAAAAATTGTTTTTTATCTCATTCTTACTCTGCCGACCAATAAAGACCGTAACAAAATGCCCCGCATAAAACGGACAATTCGGCATTGAAAAGACAGGGAACTAGGGTATCTGCCATCTTTCTGATCTCAAAATAGCCAATGAATTTAATTTTTTGCCAAAATAATCAAGTAAAATTAATGGCATTTTACAACTTTGTGCCGGGATTGTGAATGGATTTACCGGTGCCGTGCTATCCCAGACAGGGAAATCAAGTCCTGCGGCCGGCGACAATTCCAAAAATTAGTTGTCCTGTGAATGGACCTGGAATTTTAAGGGAGACATTTGAGTAGTAAGCCCTGGGGTGCGGTTTCACATTTCACACCCTTTGGCCATCCCCAGCCTTTTGGCCATCCTACAGGATTAGGGGGGGGGGCAATGGCCATCTGCTTTTAAGGCATGAATCAGCACATGGGGGGGGGGCATAAACAAAATAAAACCCTAAAAATAATAAAGCATATTATTTAAATATAATAAATGGATTTAAACAAATTCAAAATGCAAATTAATCATTACAAAATTTATCCATTAAAATTTCAACTGAATCCATCATCAAATTCAAAAAATCGAAAAGCCAAAACGTAATTGAGTTTTAAGTGATTATTCAAATTGAGAATTAATTCTATAAAGAAAAGCATAAGAGGTTATAAGAGAAGTTTCTGGAAACATCCGATGGCAAAAAAAATAACATGATTTAATTCCGATGGCAAAAATCGTGTAAAGCAGACATTGAAAAATCAGACAGAAAATCGCTTCGAAACATTCCGACAAAAAGGGATAGCCAAACTACCTACCGGCCATTTTATACATTTTTCGCAATTCAATTTACCGAAAGATAATATTACATTTTTTTAATTCAAAATTTTACCAAAAAGGGATTTCCAAACTCTAATGACCGATCATTTGACACACTATTCTTCTAATGGCTGAAGAGCCATCACCTTGCACTCTCCGCATCCCCGCAAACAACGAAAACGGAAACGATGAATCAAGGCCCTTTTACGTTTATCATTGACGCCGACAATGGAATCTGTGGATGACGACGAACTCGAGGACGCCGCTTCATCATAGACCCCGGTGGTACTCCACTCTTTGAAGATCCGATAGGCCTGTAAATTTTCGCTTACAATTTCCCTCTAACTTCTCCCCCCCCCCCCTTTCCCACTCACGCGACGGAGGTGCCGTTTTCGCCATATTTCTGCTGCCACGACCTCATCTCCGTTCTCAAATCCTATTCCAGCGCCCTCCGGTTTCTCAGGATTGAACATCTTCGGAGGCTGGCCAGCTACCGGTACTACCAAATTCTCAAAAGCCTATACGACAAAAATTAAAAAATATTAATCATTCTACCCTACCACTTCCACTGTGCCAACTGACGAATCGGACCCCTGCGACTCTCCATCCTGAATTTTTTTAAACATTATTTTCACCCTTCCAATCTGATCCCTTTACCTCCCACTCGCCCCGCTCTACATCCATTCTCAAAGGCCCCCGCTCTCCCATCTCGTTCTCCTAAATTTTTAGGAAGGTTTTTACCAAATCCTCCAACGGTTTTCCTTTTACCTGCTGGTCACCATCCTCCTCCATTTGTTGTGTGCCCAGCAAAAGTTGCCGCATTTCTGCTTCCGGGATAAACTGTTTGCAAAAAAAAGTTTTACAAAATAAACCACCTACCCTCCCCAAACAAACCCCCCTTCGGCCTTGAGCCCGTAGGATGCTGACCCTCCGGATTCCCGTTCTCTGAGGATCAATCGTGTTACACCAAAAATCATCCACAAGATACATGCAGCGCTAAAAAAACAAAAACCAAAAATCTCATCAATTTTTAAAAAAAAGGGATTTCCCTTTTACCAGGCGATCTTCGGAAAGAATGATGGTGTTCTCTCCATGAGGAGTTTCGAACACCGGCACTTTCGCGTTCCAACGCACAAAACGAACCAGAAACCAATCGGTTTTGGCTCGACACAAACGGCAAATGGTGCGATCGTAGTATTGGACCGCCTCCACCGCCTGCTTTTCTGTCGATTTATGAAATTCCGGCAATGTGTGTGGATGGAGAAGGAGCCCGCACCCACACGACTCCTAAAAAATAGTATAAATACATCTAATCCTCCATGCCCATTCCATATAAATAAACCTAATCACTAATTCCCTCACCGATCACTTTGTAATTCAAACCATTATTCAATCACTATTCTCCTAAAAATGTCCTTATTACAGCGAAAATCCCTTCTCAGTCAGTTAGCACCCCTTGTTGATATACGCCAGACATTAAATGAAATACGGCTCGTATGTGACCGTTTCCATACGCCACGCTTTATTGAGCTGGAAAAGGAGAATTTTTGCCGAAAGTGCCCCCCGGATGTAGACTACTTAGTCGCAAATGATGGAATCTATGTGCAATGTGATCGCATAAATGGTGGAGAAAAATTTGTTCCATTCGACCATGTCATCGAGTTGCCGCAATATTGCGCTTTCCGCGTGCGAGGACGTAAGCTCTTCAAATTCGTACACGTATTCCCCAGCCCCAAGAACAATGGAAAGATTATTAAGAGAAAAACAGAAAAGACAAAACCCAACGATGCGCCCATTCTCACTACCATTTTACCTCACCTAATCTCACAACACGAGGAACCAATAAAGGAAGAACCATCACAACCGGATGACGTGCCAATCTTGACAGCTGTTCTACCACATCTGATTTCATCCACCGAGCAGAAAGAGCAGACGATGAAGTTGCCGATGGAAAACAAGGAGGAAGAAAACAATCATCAAAATTCAGAAGAAGATGAAATTCCCTTATTGACCACCATTTTGCCACATTTAGAATCCCACTTGTAAAACCTTTTTTCATTTGTTTATTTTTATATAAAATGCAATAAAACAATCTCAAAAATACAATTTATTTTATCCAAAACTGAATAGATAATTCATCAATTACAAAATAACTTTTGATCTTGTAGGCTAATCGCTTTTAATCATCGTCTAACTCATTGTTGCTCCTCTATTGTACTTTGTTCGCAAAGCATCCACATCTGACAAACGCATGTTGGTATGTGCACAATCGGTGCATAGCAAAAAATTCACATTGACTTTCTCATCAGCTGTCAGGATGACGTTGGAACTCCTGTTCTTGAAAATTGTATCCAGACACTCTCTACACAATGAGAAAATGATTAAATGCCTTGTCCGAAGCAATTTCCACAGCAAATTCGGGTTGATTTTCTTTTCTTGCTGTATTTGCTGCTGCATTTTCCAAACTTCGACGGAATAAACACAGAAAATGATTAGAAAAATGAAAATCTGTGGATTTTATACCTCCAAACTATTATGAGCATCGGATTTGAATTTTCGCGAAAAAATTTCCTCTCAAAAATTTAAACGGAATCCGCTCTCATCCAGTGCTCTCCATTCCGAGATTCATTCATTCTTGCAATTCGGATTCCCTCAAAAATGAATTCTCTGCTCCGCCAAGTTGCCGAACTGCTCTCCTGTTCACCAGCACTCGTCCAATACGAGCTCCACGATGCCGAGCAGAGAGCCAAAGTGAACCGGGAATTTCGCTTCACCAAGTTGAGAACAACATATAACGATCGAAATGGAATGCGCCACACGTTCTTTTTTGAGGGATTGACCCGAGATGGTGCCGATTCGATTTCCGCATACGGTCGATTACGTCGACCGTTTAATGTGACTGTTGCAGCGCATTTCTACGCCAGACACCGAATAATTCTTCGGTTTCCCCAACTACCGTGTGTGATTGAAAAACATACCTCAGGAAACCGGTTTTATCCACTTGAATTGGTGACCAGAATCGAAGAGCAGAGAGCTGACACCCCAATTCCACATTTTTGGCTCCCGCCCTTCTCATCGCCTGAACCCTCGATTCCCTGTTCTTCACCTATTTCCTTCACGTATCGCCGTCGTAGTCGGGCGACAACAGAAGAGACGAGCCAAGAGAATTTGGAAGGACCAAGCGAGGATGCAATTGGGTTTTCAATTTGGATTGAGGGAGGTGGCGGGGAGTGGATCAAGGAAAGCATACGAATGGAAAAATCAGACATTGCCAAACTGTGTGACACACGCGCACCTTAAACACACACACACACACACACTTACCTTGCATTCATCCCCTATAAACATTTGTTGTTTTTTTATGTTTATTCCCTTAATTTTGCATTTTTCCAGCCAAAATCATGCATTTGTACCCTTTACTTTTGCAAATTTCATCTTCCATTCGCTAATTTTGCATTTTTCCAGCCAAAATCTTCCTCTTTGAACCATTAAATTTGTTTTTTAACTTCTATTGCTTAATTATGCATGTTTTCTACCCAAAAATGGCATCTTCCCATCCCTCATATTGTACATAAAATTTATAATGTTTATATGCAATAAATAGAAAAATGGTCAAAATGATAAAATAAAATGTTACATATAAAAATGCAAAGAAAAATGAAAATAATACAATTATTTGGTTCCAAAATCGATGAGGGTAAGATTTGGGCCGACAACAGCTTTAGAAACTATGGGGCGATAGCGTTTTGATAAAGAAACAGATAGTACCCTCCCATCCCGCAAACTGGGTCTGATAAAATAGGGATATTCGAGTACAATTTCTTCTTGATCATCATCTTCCTCCTCTTCATCATCCTCCGCACTCTCCCCATTCCCATAGTTCAAGACACTCTCCTTGAAGGTAGCAAAATGTAGCTTCTTGCACGCGTCGGCACTCAAAGTGATCCCCCGAACTTTGAGAATGTGCTTCTCCTCCCCATTCTTGGTCATCCGCAGGGCGTACTGTTTACATCCCCCTGATACAAATTCCTTCAACTCAAATTGGGGGTACTCGTCAGAGAGTTGACCGAGGTGGGGGCCCGTTTCCAGTGGGCAACCATCGGCTTCTTTGTAGGCAAAACACAGACTGTCCGTATCCGTGTAGAGCAGCACGGCGTTGGGGGCACGCACAACCTTTTGCATCAGCTTGAGGAGATGGATTCGAGCGGCCGATGTGGTCCAGAGCGACATGATGACATTGGAGCAATTGTGCTCCTCGACCCAATCCTTCACCGGCGTATAGCGGACCAGCACCACTTCTTTGTTCAATTGATCGATGGCATCCACTTCGATTTTGGGGTCGTCCAGCATTTGTCGCAGCCTAGCCGGAGAATCGGTCACTTCCGTCTTGGACAATCCATTACGCAACGAAAAACGTCCCCACAGTGAGTTGTTGCAAAACTTGGCGATTGTACGCTTGGCCTTATTGTGCACCATGTTCTCTCGATCGATTTGGATTCCAAACATTTCTTCACACTCCCTGACGTATTCATCCTGCTCCTCCCTGGTACTCAACTCTTCGGGGAACCCGGACGCCTCGGTCTTGAGCTTCTGGAACTCGGCAATGTACCCCTTGAAAATCTCGTCCGACCAGTGCTCATCATCCCATTCGATTGATCGATAATAACGCGTACAACGGTATCCATTGCGAAGAGCCTCTTCCAACTCAATCGAAGTTACAGTGCTCACCCATCCTCGCTCCTCATCAGAGTGTCCACATCGATAGTTGGGTTTCACGCCACCACGTTTGTATTGCATCGAACAGGCCCGACAAAGCGGAAACAAGAGGCGTTCGTCAAATTTAACCGGTAAAACTGGAACATCGACTCGCGGTGGAGGAACGACAAAAACTTTGAGGATGCCCCGGACT
Organism: Rotylenchulus reniformis; assembly: GCA_001026735.1. Lineage (NCBI taxonomy): Eukaryota > Metazoa > Nematoda > Chromadorea > Rhabditida > Hoplolaimidae > Rotylenchulus > Rotylenchulus reniformis. The sequence goes on from LDKF01001051.1 coordinate 29,141, forward strand.
GGAATATCTTCTGCGCGCTGCCAATCCACCAGAATTTGATCTCCCCGCATGACATTGATTCTCGTCGGGTGCCCCTGTGGATATTGCGTCACAGAGTTGATGTTGGGATAGAGTGATCGGACATCAAATAACTTCATCTTCCATCCCTCTGGCACTTCAAAATGGAGTCGAAGGGGACCCGTGCGCCCACCAAAATAACAATCGCGCAGCTGAATCGGACCTCTGTCATGGTAACGCTGGTAGGCTCTCTGCATTTGCGGACTCTGTCTCAACATCTTTTTGACCTCACATTCCCAGTAAACTTTGACTTCCTCAACTTGAGTTTTCAAAAAGGCTAGCCGCACTTCATCGTTCTCCCGGATTTTTCGCACAGTTTTTCCGCAGGGCATCATCAGTTCGGGGTTGAATCGATTCTGGGAGCAATTCTCGTGGCAATGCCAATGACAACCATTGTACTCAATCACGGTGTCCTCCTCGGGGATGTACGCGTCCACTGTGTATCGTCCAATCTTGTGTTCACCGCCGGGGGAATGGGCCGTCTGTAGATCAACTCCATATCGCTCCTCATACCATTGGAAGAATTTCATGGCCCCCTCACTCTGGTTGTCCGCCGTATCGTAGCCCCTCTCCGGAACCAGTGCCAATTGGTCTTGCTGCAAATGATTGAGCCGAAAATGGCGCATTGATGCGCTGGCGATGGTCAACGGCTCCCAACAGATATCGATTCCGCCGCTTCCGGATCCACTATCTTCGCTGAGATCTTCATCGCCCTCCAAGTGCTCTTCTTCCCCGTGAAGTCCCAGCTCCATTTCGACGTCGTCCCTCTTTGGTGCGGAAATTTTGAGAAATTCTTGCCGGAATGCCACCAATGCCTCGATCAGAATTTGGGTATCGTTCATGCAATAGGAGGCCAATTGCTCATTCAAATTGAATCTCTCGTGACGGTGCTCCCCGTACCACTCATCAAACTTTTTCTGTTTCTCCTTGCTCATCCCACCGTACATGTAGTCTTCCTTGGGCGGGAGTTCATCCAGCACTCTATCATAATTTTCACGCACATTGGCCAAATGTGGAAAAAATTCCTTCTCCTGAGTTTGAAGACCGAAGGCGCCCACCAATGAACCCAGCGGAACTGACATCAGATTCCAGCTGTCCCGAAAGATCAATTCCGGATTACCAATTCCATGCGGGAGATTCGTCCTTGGCACTCGCATCTCATACAACTTGTTCCCTTTGGTGATCATTTGTGGCACAAACTTGTGATCAATCAGGGCCCGGTAGACCAGCACATTGTCGAATCGGCCGCCATAGTGGGAGAAGACCACAGTTGGATAGCGGTTGTCAAACTTGCGCAAAAGCCACTGTACAAATTCAGCAATCGGCTCATCGGTGCGCACCCCGGAATCGGTTCGAGTTTCGTAATATTCGCGGTGGGAGAACGTAACGGACCGGTGAGGACCACAAATTTTGCATTCCTCTCCTCTTTGGACCAGAGATTGGCGCCAGCAATCAGTTTTGAGGCATTCGGTGCACACCACCACGGCGGAGATAAAATTCACTTCATGGATGCGCTTCCCCGGTTCCACCTCTCTGTTCTGGGTAGTTTCGCAATCAAAAGCAACCAATCGATATGGGTGGGATTTGCGCGGCTTCAGCGGCTGGATGAAGCAACCGCGCTTCGGGTCGTGGTATGTCCGACATGTTCGGCAAAAACGCTCCTCACAGGCATGCCCCTTGCGTCCATCACGTGTGTTATATTTTACTGAGTAAATCTTGCCGCATTTCTCGCATCTCTTTGACCGCGCGCAATGGTTGCTTGTGAGATGATGCTGGTAGCAGTCGGAATTTTTGAATCGTTTACAGCATTGTGCACAATCTTGCTGGAATCCATCATCAGGTTTGCAAGGGCGCCCAACTCCTACTCGACCACATTCGAAGCAACGCGCAGTGCATTGAGTGGTATGGTCCACGTTGTTGTCAAAGGGACACTCGCACGCGAAACAATATTGATCTCGACCGAACAGTGAGCTTCCCACGCCGAACCGAATACCGTCAAAATGGTGCTGATGATGGAAAAGGGGAATGGCGATCGTAAATTTGTCGGGGCCGTGACTATGCTCCGGTTTGTAGTGTCCCAATTCGCCAAAGACAAACACCTTGAAGATGTGTGGTGCATAGCGCGCATTCCAAAAATCGACCACCGGTTTGACCCATTTTGTAGCTTCGTAATCTGACTCATTCAAAGGAATTCCCACCTCTTGCATCAGCTGATGCGCATCTCGTTGCTGACGATTGAGCTGTTTCATGTACCGGCAAAAGCCGACTTTGCTCATTGCATTGGAGTGGTAAATTCGGCTGATCTCGAGGGCATAGAACAAGCAATAATTGTCACGATTTTTCACTTGCAACAGGTGGGCAGGATTCACTTGATGGATGGCTCCCTTTGGTGTACGATGTCCACGTCCTCGAATTTGTTGCTGTCTCGGCAATGCGGCATGCTCCAAAACAGTCACGTCCACTTGAAAGGGCTCTCCCCAGAGGGAGCCCTCGTTGGTCTTGGATTGAGCCACAGAAAGGAACCGATTGAGGACCGAGTCGATGGTATTTGTGTGAAAATCGCGGATTGGAATCCAAATTTCCGGATTCAGGAGACGGGAGGAGATTGTCAGACCGAAGCGATCCGGTTTGATACCATTCTCAATTGCAGCTTTGCGCGCTTCTTCAACGGAATAATCGAACAGGGCATAGAGGAGCGACTCGGGGTTGGCCGGCAAATCCTCAATTAAGAAACTGATTTTGCCGGTAGTCAGCTTGAACTTTTTGTTGAACTCGGTACCGCTGCTCAGCAATCTTGCAAATCGCTTCACATCCCGTCTTGCTCGTTTTGGAGAGGGAGGCGCATTGTGGGACATTTTTGAATAATGGACAGAAGAAAATGAATTTTCTGCTAAAAGGATCGGAGTTTATATCGGGACTTTTCGTGCTGAAAATCTGGCAATATTTTCAAAATTGAATGGTAAATCAGGGTTCCCTCGACCGTTCATATTTTACAACCAGTCATCTGCCGCAAGAAAGCGGCATCCCTTTGGTCCCGCCATATGCTTCTCGTTGCAAGAAAGCGGCATTCCCTTTGTTCTCCGACTGATGACCTTGGCGGCTTTTTGGGAAGATTATCAACACTTTTTGCAATCTGTCACAGAAGGAATCGAAATTTTCACCCGAGTTTCACTCCATTCAGGGAAATTCCCAAAAAATGATAACCCACTGTCCAAAATCCAACATTTTCAAATGCCTATATTGTAAGAGAAAAGGTGGCGACTGTCTAGACAGCTGCCGCGATTGCCGCATCATCAACAACAGGCGTAGAATTCATCGTAGATCGGAGCGATTTGTTTACCTGGCGCGAATTTTGTGCAAAAAGTGCACCCTCTACCATATCCGCCACACGCTTAAGCAGAGGATCTTCGACGTCAAAATCATCACGGACCCAAAGTTCCCAGAGCAAGTGTACCCGACCGAACCGAGAGAGACTATTGTGCGTGAGGACCAAAAGGTACCCTGCGAATCCAAAGTGTACGCCCTTTGCCGATGCACGGCGTGCAAATTCTCTCACCCGGAAGGATTTTGTGAGTTATGCATGGATGTCAACAAAGAGAGGACCAAAGATCGGTTGAAACTCATAAACGGTCACTTGCACATAATTGATGCCTTTTGCAATGTACATTTTAAGAAATAATCAGTTTATCAACAAATTTTTTTACAAACATGTCACAATTGTCACATTTATTTAACATTTGTAAAAATTGATCAAAATTGTATCCGATCGATGAAAAATAAATGAATGTTATACAATAATGGGCACAAAATGGTGAAAAGAGGGATTGGAAGGGATATTGATTGGACAAGACTTTAGGAAATGTTTGCAAAAATTTTACAATTTCGAGGGGTTGAGGGAGTGCCAAACTGTCAAAATAGCAAATTCTTTCACTTGTCGGGCAATAAATGGCCACCCAATGGCTTCCCTCTTTTCTGGCCTCGTCCAGATTGATCACCAAGGAAAAGGGTGGCCTTATAAGGGGATTCGTGGTCGTCGTGGGGGATGGGATCCGATCCAAGGGGAAACAGCCTCTGAAGCTCCTTCTCGTCGCTCGGCATGTCCGCAGAATCCGCTCGATTTGTGCCCCGTCCATTGGTCTTCTTTTGTGCGATCGCCAATCGCAAAGTGTAAATCGATCGCAGTGTGTAAATTATCCCGCAGACGATTGTAAGCAAGATGGCAACGTAACAGAAAAGGCGAGTCCACTCTGATTCTCGGAGATGTTTGCAAATGAAGCTCACCAAGTTTTCCGCAGCCGGTTCATAACCGTATCTACAGAGAACCGGTGTCACCGGTGGTTTTGTGACCATTGTTGTTGAACTGGTACTCACTGCTGGTAAGGTGGACACTGTCAAACTTTGCATGCGTTTCCACTCATTATAGTGTGGAATTTCGGGGGTGGACTTCTGGTAGGTCACACTGATTGGGGCCATTTCAGGAGCAAAAGCGAAAATAAAATGAAAAGCATGAATGAATAGGGCCATCTTTTATACTTGCACATCGGTGGCTACAGTACGATTCTTGTCCAACATGAGAATGGCGTCCATTTCAGCCATGGCTATTAGCACGATTCCTCGCGCAGGAACGGGCGCGCTAAACGAGATTCGAATCGAAGTCGTCCCCCGGCGAATCAGATCAAAGACTTCGGCTGAGCTCTCCGACGAGGGGTTCAAATTGAAAACGAAGAAGCAATGGCCGCCATTCGCATATTTGTGCATCGAAATTCCATGAGTATTGAGACTTCCGGCAAACCCGCATCCCTCGGTCATGTCATGGTAGACACGTGCAAATTTTCCATTGGGGAAATCCAAATTGGAATATGGGGCATGAGGGTACTGAATCCCACTTGCACAGATGCTAATGTCACGAATATTGAAGGGGCGAAAGTCGAAGGGGCTGGTCTGTGAACTTCCCACGTAGGATTCGTTGGAAACTAGAGCGAGTACCACGCGCTTGGGTACCTGATCGCTCCACAAATTGGAGGTGAAATCGGTTCGATTCTCGCTGATGAACAGTGCCTTCATTGATGTTTTCCTGAGTGGGTAGCGCGCCGGGCGCATCTCCAATTTCTTGCTAATGTCCAGCGCCAACCCGTCCATCACTGTCGCCTTTTTCACGTAGAGCCGACAAGCCATCAATTCGATTGTGTAACTTCGGTCATCAGGCATTTGGGGCGCAATTAGGAGAAAGGCATTGTTGTTGGGCAGTAGTTCAATGTCGATCTCGCATTGGTTGACAATGTAGCGCGGCTGGTTGCAGACGTCCACATCCAGTTTGGCGATGAATTGTGCAACTTTTCCATTGGCAAAGAGCTGCTTTCGCGTATTGTAGCCGGCACCGGCTGTCTGAGTGCCCTCATCGTCCATATAATACCCACAAACATTTAGATAACTTTTTTTCACGCCCTCATTATAGGTAAGCTCGTAGTCAAAAATACTCTTGTACGCCATCAAATCGTTCCCTTCAAAAACTTGAGTACCATTGATGGACATGCGGCAATTCTTCCAAAGCGTATGACCAATCATCTGACAAACGGACACGTTATCGGTGGCATCAATGGGACGCAATTGTCCACCTTGCTGCTTGAGGATTCTAAGTTCGGTTAGGATATAGGCGTGCGACAGATCCAAATAGTCGGCACTGCTATGGATTTTGAAGTTGAACGGTTGAATGTTCACCGGGTTCAGCGTCAGGTATTCGGTGGATGAGCTGTGACTCAAACTTACATTGGTGTCCGGAATTTCAAAGAATTGGAGGGCACTGGTAATCGCGTTACCGGAGTCCCGGTCGATTTTATGGAAGGGAGCTGCGTTCATTTTTAAATGAATGATTGATGAAATTAGGCGGGGAAATGGTTTTTAGTAGAAGCCAAAGGTGTCCACTCGTTGTCTTCGCTTTTTAGTCTGGCGTTTTTTGATGGGAGGCACTCGTCCGATAAAAGTTTGATGAATGGGGCGTCTTCTCGCTCCCCCTTTTATACTGCCGGTTCCAAATTGTTTAGGAAGACCCGATTTTTCGAGCAGAGTATCCACACCCTTTTTGCCCTCGCTGATCACCGACTGCTTCAAATTCTCTCCTTCGGCCACCTTATTCAAAATTCGTTCTCCCGTTGAGAGGGCTTCACGGCCAACTGCAGTACCCGCTCGTCGTACCATTGGAATCAGCATACGGAGCAATCCGCGCAGAACATCACCTATTCCGCCCCCATGTTGATTGATCCCGTAGCCTCTCTGGAAGGGTGCCATCCCGCGAAAATAATGCATCGGTGGTTCTCCGCCATTAGGGTCTTCTGTGACTCCCCCGCCATATTGTATCGGAATGTAATCGTCGTAACCGACCGTTCGAGTGTCGAATGGAATATGTACCATTTTTTTCGTTTATTGCAATGATTCAACAAATGGGCAATGATATCTTTATATAGAGAAAATGAACGACAAATGAATGAAGAGGATCAAAAGTTTATCACCTTTTTAAATACAAGCGTAACTAAAACTTGGCCAAATTCAAATGGAACGAGATTTCCATCTAGAAGACGCAACTCAATTTCCAACTCGTTAATTTCACGGGGTTGTACGGGTATGAACATGGGATGATCATAAATCTTCTCGATGACGTTTCCATATTCCCCCTCCACTGCCACGATACGTAAAAGTGAACTCAGCGAATTGCCCAGGATCACACTGCGCGTCAGTCCTGTTGCGTAGACGGCGAAGCTGTTGTACCCTCCCTTTATGTCCACTGCATATTTGGCCACCTCATCCGCTTCCACGTGATCTTTGTTGGCGAACCCTAGCACATAGCCAATTTGACTAGATAACGACAGATGATCAATTTCCGGACCAAATTCCACCCGAAATCGTTCTGTATCCCTGCTATAGTGAAAATGTACACCCAGTTCTGCAGTACCGCTTCCAATCAGAATCTCATCAATAGCATGTACAACTTTGGACCCTTTCACCCATTCCTTGACTTGTTCAGCCTTGCTCTTCTCCCTCGGGTTTTCCGGTACTTTTGGAGTTTCAACTGGTTCTCTCGGTTGTTCGGGTGCCTTTGGTGGTTCAGTCGGCTTTGGAGGACGTTCTGTTGCCTTCTTGGACTCCTTCACTTGATCCTTGATTTGTTCAGCCTTGCCTTTCTCTGTCGGTTTCTCGGGTGCTTTCGCAGGTTCTGTGGGTTTTGGAATTTCTCTCGGCTTTTCTATGTGTTCTTTTGGTGGTTCAGTCGGTTTTAGAGTTTCTTCCGGTTTTTCAGTGGGTGCTTTTGGTGGTTCAGTCGGCTCTGGAGTTTCTGGCTTCTTGGATTCCCTTACCTGGTCCTTGATTTGTTCAGCCTTGCTCTTTTCTGCCGGTTTCTCGGGTGCTTTTGGTGGTTCAGCTGGTTTTGAAGTTGTTGGCGGTTTTTCAGGTGCTTTTGTTGGTTCCGTTGGCTTTGGAGTTTCTGCAGGTTTCTTTGCTTCTCTTATATGATCCTTCACTTGCTCAGCCTTGCTCTTTTCTATAGGTTTTTCGGATGCCTTTGGCTGCTCGGGTGCTTTTGGTGGTTCTGTCGGTTTCTTGGTTTCTTTTACCTGATCCTTGATTTGTTCGGCTTTGCTCGTCTCAGCCGTTTTTTCGGGTGTCTTTGGATGTTCGTGTGTTTTTGATGGTTCGGCTGCCTTCTGGGTTTCAGCTGGTTTCTTGGATTCCCTGACTCGCTCCTTCAATTCTTTAGCCTTCATGAGTGGTGCGGGTGTCGGCAACGTCTCCTCTTGCTGGTCGGTGATATCATCAGTTACTATATCCTCCACCCATTGTTTCCCATCCTCGGTGACCACTGATTGCCCTCTTCTGCACTCAATCCGCTTGCCAACACGTGTACACACGGCTCCCTCTCCTTCCACAGCGATACGATTACGCGTCCTCTTTGACGGTGGAGGCGATGACGATTCTGCACTTCTCCGCCTTCTACTGTGTGTTCCATTCAAATATTCCTCGAGTGCTTCGGGGGTATGCAATGAACTCCTGGCAAGTGCCAATCGGATCACATGACCGTCCTTGTAGTGCAGATCAATATATTGGTCTTCCACAGTGCCGGAAGTAGTTACGAAAGAACGAGGATACTGTATGGAATAGAGTCCCACCAACCAGCTCCCCTGGAATCGAATTGGTTTAGGCAAGTGGACGCGATATTTGGAACTTTTGTTGTCCGGATAATCCTCTACATTACTAGGTAGGACCACGAAGAAATAGTTGCTCTGATCGTCCGATGACATTTTTATGCAATATGATAAAATGGTAAAACAATAAATGGTATTTATACAAAATCGGATTCATCAATCCAACGGGGGTGGGTGGGATCATCGAGATATCGCACATAGTATTTCTTTCGTCCAAATTTATCGGTTCTTGTGCGGAGCACATCCACGCGATAGGATGTATCCTCATCTTTTGCTACGCGTGCCAGATCGGTCCCGTAAATGTACCCTTCGAACAATTCGCCGCTGGCATCCGCCACTCTGTACCGATCAGGATTTGCACGCTTCACCTTGACAATCTGCAGAATTTCGTCCGACCATGAGGGAAGGTATCCTCGCGCGAACACACCCTTGTTTTTGCTCATTCGTACATAGTCGCCGACCTTGAATCTGGGTTCCCTCCTCACATATCGATCAGGGTGCACGAATCGTCGTCGCGGTCCCCATACTTTGGTCCATACTTGTTGCGCATTATGAAAGCCGATATCCACCGGGCGCATGCCGTGCACGCGACTCTTAGCTTTGTTGATACCTTCGAGAATTTTGGGCAGTGCATCGACCCAGTTGAGCGTGTGTTTTTCGGAGAATAGGCGATATAGGCGTTGTTTTATGGTGCGAATTGCTCGTTCGCATACACTGGCTTTGACAGTCGATGAATTGGGCCGATGTTTTTCAATGTCTTGCTCCTGAAAATAATCCTTCATTTCTCTCGACTCAAACTCTTTGCCTTTGTCACTGAAACATCTATGGGGTTTGGAGACCATTTGCGCGAACAACTGATCAAATGCATGGATCATGTCTTTTGAGGATTTGCTACGTACAGGAGAAGCGAACATCATCTTACTGAGAACATCGACTCCGACCAGCGCGTACCGAGCACCCCCGTTGTGCCTTGAGAGTTGCTGAAAATCCGCCAAGTCCACTTGAACATCTGTGAGATAACCGGCTGGAATTGTGCGAGAACGAGGAAAATGAACCCGTCGTGGACGATGCAGGGTGTATGTCCGATGGTGTTCCAACCATTTGATAACCTCACTTCTTTTGATCCCGGGTAAAACTTTCCGGGCCTCTCTCCAGAGTTGATCCACGCCCGCAAAGGCTGCCGCTGAAGCGGGATCATTGTACAGTCGGTCTAGCTCTTTTTCCACAGTTGGGGTTTGAACCATTTGGTACCCCTCCTCCAGTCCTCCTGTTGCGTCTCCATTCGTCTCCGCTGGTGCCGTACTGCTGCGGGCAGCCATGAATGCAATATCGTGTCTTTTCTAATTTTTGCCTCAATGAGACTGGTTCCTGGTGGTGGTTTGACAACATTTTTACGGGCCTCAACAATGTGGGCCAGTGATCGTTTAAGGCTGCTTCCTCTCACGGGATTTCCCGCGTCATCAATTATGGTGTCCCCTCGCACACCGTACTTGCGCGGATTTCGATTGAACCAAATGTGAAATCGTTTGCCCAACTGTTGTTTGGTCAATTTGTCGAGGGGTCGGGCAAAGAATCGCTGCTCAGCCAATTCCCGTTGGTAATTATCATCCGCTGCCGCAGCTTGCGCGGATGTGGAAGGTTCGAGATCAAGCTGGGGAGGAATATTCGCTCGAGATAAATTGGTACGCCGCCGCTCTTTTCTGACACTGGCGAGTGATTCGGGATCTGCGAAAATCTGCGCTCGTTTTCGTTTGACCACCTGACGTGGTTGGGGCGGTTCGGGTAGCGGACCCTCTGCTGTGATGATCGGCGCCCATCGCCTTCCTCTCCTTCTCGCGATCAATTGTTGTCTTGAAACGGGTGGTGATGGTTGGGCTTGCGGCGGCTCTTCAATTGCAGATGGTGGTGGAACTTGAGCCCAATTTCTTCTTCTCTGGCGGTCAGTCAGAGGCCGAACAAATGGCTGGATCTTTCGTTGCTTTCTCTCTCCGGCTTCTTCCTCTTCTTCATCATCTCCACGTCGCCGCTTGGTTGTCCTGCTGGATCGGCTGGATCCACCGAATACACCCTCACGCTGGATCAGCAACCTTCGTCTCCTCTGGGCGGGCGGCTCTGGGGGTGGTTGTATAACCTGGAGTGGTGGCGGAGCCGGAGATGGGAGTGGCGGAGGGGGTGGAAGTTGGGCCCATCTCGGTTGCCCACTTGGCTGCTGAACTCTTCGTTGTTTTCCGGTTCCCCGTGCATCCTCTCCCTGACGTCGCTTGGTTACTCCGCTAGGTCGGCTGGGTCCCGCTACCCTTCCTCTCCTCGGCGGAGGTGGGGGAGGGGGTGATGGAGCTGGAGCTGGTGGGGGAGGGGGTGATGGGGGAGGGGGTGGCGGAGGAGGTGGTGGAAGCGGTGGTGCAGCTTCCTCTCCGCTGGCGCTCGGCAATTCCCCGGTGTTTGCGAGTTCGACTCGCACGGGCCTATTTTCATGTAGCTTTTTCAAGTGCAAATAGCGACGCAATTCCTGGTTGAGATGCACATATTTGGCGGTCGGATCAGTTCTTTCACGTTTCACTTTTTCTAGGGTTCGCCTCACAAATTCCAAGTTCAAATCGCCGGTGTCCGAGGGAGAGCTCAAACCGCGGTAGATATCTTGCGGAATAAGAACAAATTTATTGGCCATCACTGTTTATCCGATGATTGTTTATTATTTGTATATAATAGTCGTGAGAGTTCAATAATGATCGGGGTCAATAGGGCGGGAAATAATTGAAGACTGAATCCGGAGCCTTTTTGTACTATACGTTTGGCTCCTCGTTCACTTCGGGCTCGACTCATTCGTCGGATAAACTCGGCGTAGGGCATCATTCGTTTCTTCTGCCTTGTAGTCAAATGGAATCGCGATTTTACAATGTTGAGACAAATTTCTGCTAGAGCCAGCAATTGGTCACTGGATGCTGCTTTCAGAAGACGCTTCCTCTTCCGCAAAGATTTGGTCCGGGCCAGGGCGCAGAGGAATGGGTAATTGTCGCACACGTGCGTGGCGAATTCGTATTTTTGAACGGTCATTGTTTTACCAGCCGGATTTAGGGAGGAATATGGTCAGCGGTTCTTGGTCGCCGTCGTCGTCGTTTTCTTGGTTGTTCTTGAAAATGTTTGTTCGCAGTCGGAGCAATGGGTTGGACAAAGGGTGTAGATCAATAAATAGGTATGAGTATCTTTCCGTTTGAGTGGCCTGTTTGTAGGCATCCAGGAAGAAAGCGAGTTGTCGGGGAAAGAGTTGCACGCCCAGGTTTCGTATGGCCAAAGCACTGTTTGGTGCACGCATCAGCACAATGTACATTGAATTTTGGCGGACCACCTTCATCTTTCGATCGAACAAGTCCTGAGTGAGCATGATGATTCCAAAATTGTTGTGATGACTCTTTTTGGTGTACAAATCGGCGAGAAATTTGGGGTCAATTGAGTAGAGGAGATCATCGAGAATGACGAGGGCAGGTTTAGGTTGCTTTTGAATAACCTCCTCCGTTGGTGTACCCGAATAAAGATTAACGCCGATTCTTTGTAATGTGGGGATATGGTCATTGTACTCACCGTAACAATAGAGGATCGATTTTGGCGGGGGTTCAATGAGTTGATCAGCTTGGGCGATCAGGCGATAAATGAAACTGCTCTTCCCGCTCGAACTGGGACCCGCCACCACACAGCCGAACGGAAGGTGGAATTTTAGGTCTCTGGTGTCAAAAGTTTGTGCGTCGATCATTAGCATGAATGAATTTAAAAGTGCAACTTCAAGTTTAAATATGCGCGTAAATTCAAAAATGATGTTCAGATAGAAAGAGGAGGGTGTGAATGGGGTATAAAGATCTCATATTTCCTATATCTTAATTCATTCTTGCTTGGATTTTTCAATAAGAATATTTATTATTATTTTATTTTTGGAAATGGCTTCTAATACGGAATCCTCATCATCTATTAAGATCGATAATACCGTTAGAGTCTTCGATTTCTATAAGCTTGTGCGCCCAAAATACGTACTGACATTTTCGCTCTGTCAGTGGTGTATTGAATTGATTCTCAAAAAGGATAATTTCAATTTCATTGTCGATCAAGTTGGCGGCGCCGAGGCAAACTTTTACTTATGCAGAGATTGCGTCTGTATGAACCAGCACCTTAGTGACCTACACGCTCATCAAGAAAAATTAAATTCCCCGGTGACTCATGATCAAACATATATGGATAAGAAGGAGGTGGGTGATGTCACCGTCCTTCCGGATGTGGGCCGTCTGAATGTGAGCAACGCCCAATAATCAAGAAGATGATGAACAGCAAGATCCAAAATGATAAAATTCGATCTAATGCTTCATATTCAAACAATTTTCCAATAATTCCATTTGTTATTATTCCAAAAATAAATATATTTGCAAGTTGTCGGCATCTCTTTGATGGGGACATATGGCTTATTCGGGGGATCAAATTTTTCGGGTATCGTAAAATATGCTAATCAGCTGTGTTTCGGCGGCACATCGGATCCCAAGCAAAGGCACAGTGATAAATCCATCATCTTGCCTTATGCTCGATCAGCCAACTCGTGCCAAGGCCTCATGCAAAATTTACGATCTATTGGAGGGGCTATTTAAGCGCGAAAACAATGAATGGAGTTTTCATTGTTTTGCCTCTGGCCCTTTTCCTCTCTTTTCCCACTATTTTGCATTTTTTCCCGATCTATCTCTACGGTTTTAGATCAATTTTCCATTCCCGATCCTCTGCTAATATGCGTCGCATCTCCAGAGAAGAGCAACTGCGCTACATTGAACTCCAACGCATGCAGAGAGCCTTGATAACAATAGATGAAATTGAGGAGCGCGAGAACCGTCCGCCGGTAATTTGGTCCATGCTCTCTAGGATGAGTGCTTTTCTCCTTTTCAGTCGGGTTTGGCCTCGACTTCAACCAATCCGCGTTTTTACGCGGGCGGATTCACCGGATCATCAAGTCCGATCGGAAGTGGGTCCTTTTTTTTACAATTTCAGGTTCAAACCGGTAAAATATTTAGCCAATCTGGTGGGAGTCCCTTGGAACTCCCCTCCGCGGCGATGGTCCCCGGTCCCGCCGGCGGATCCGCGGGCCTATTCACCTGTACCGGGTGAATCCATGGATGCCTGGATGCATCAACAAATTTTGGAGGAAATGGATGCTCTCATGGCAGGTGGAGGAAGGCCAACACATCCCAACTATCGACGTTACAGTAGGTCATTTGGATCGGATTGGATAAATTTTGGATCTTGTTTTCAGCCGGAGTTTTGAGCGATGAAGGTCTGTCGAATGTGATTGGAGGAGCGTCGAATGCGCCGATGGCCGAGAATGGAGGAGCGAATGCTGCCGGAGCGGATGCCGCGATTCCGAGTACGACGAATGGCAATTGCGCAATTTTATTTTTTCAAATCACAGATGGACCGATTGGTCTGAGGGGGCTATACTTCTCCGATCAATGCTGTGTTTGCAATGACGAGGAAGTGGAATTCCGCGGCAACAATTGTCGCTGTGTGAATTTGTGTGGATACTGCGGCGAGAATGCATGGCCGCAACTACAGGAGATGGGGCGTCGAATTGCTGCGCAACGAGTGGAGGACAACACGGATCGTCGGACAGGAGGTCCGAAGGGAGATGAAACGTCGCGCAGAATTTGGGTAAAATTTTTGATTAAAATTGCTTCGCCAACTCTGATTTTTTCAAATTCAGGAGTCGGGTTTTGATGTGCGGGTGGAGTGCTTTGGATGCCATCGGGCACGGGTGGACGGTTTGGTGAAGGTTCCCTATCGTCTGCGTCCGGCACCCAAACAGCGCAAGTGCCCTTTTTGCTGATTGCCATCAATCGCCACCGCCATCATCAGAAGTTCATTCCGATCAGTTTTCCACTTCCCTCATCACTTGTCTCCTCTTCCCTTTTGATATGATATGCAAATTCCTTTCCCTTCACTTGTCCCCTTTTCCCAACTCTTGCCATGAAATCCCCTTCTTGCCCCCTTTGCCATGAGATTTATGATGGTCGGCATAATACAAAAGCAAATAGATGGAAACGGTCAATGCGGGAAAGGGGGGGGGGCGGTACAATAGCAAAGGTCGGGAATGGGCGGGGATAATGGCGAGGAAGGGAGAATAAAAGGGCAGGGGAGGGTGAAGTTGGTCATCAGTTTTTTGTGCCATTCTTGATTCCTCTCCATTGCCTTGAAGGCAAATGCTTACTTGATCCTGATTTTGAAAGTGTGGTTTGGTTATCATTTCCATTCTCGATCCCCTCCCCAATGCCGCTGAAGGCAAATGCTTACTTGATCCTGATTTTGAAAATGTGGCCTATTGATCTTTTATTGAATCCCTTTCCGATTTTTCCGTTTTAGCAATGTACCCTATTAGCTTCTTCCAAATTCCGCCCCGTTCCCCGACCCCTCCGCTCAAATCTATTTTAAAAGTGCGAAAGCATGTGAGTTGGGCGGAGCCTCTCGTGGAGGTGCGCGTTTTCGAACGTATGGAGTGGGAGAAGGCGCTGAATAAGAAGGTGGATGAGAAGGAAGAGCAGGAAGAGATGATGGATGTGGTGGAGGATGGGGAGCAGGAGGAGGCAGCCGAACGCCAAGGTAAGCAATTTTTATGAAAAATCGAGGCAATTCGATTAAAAATTAGCTCCTTTTTGCGGTCGAGCTGATTGCCGTTCCGCCTGGGAACGCCGTGAGCGCTACATCAGAGTGCGAGAGGCGGAAGCTGGGGAGATGATGGAGGCGGAAGAGGTGGAGGGAGATGAGGAGAAGATGGAAGAGGAGGAGGGAGAAGAGGAAGAGATGGAAGTGGAGGAGTTTGAGGTGAAGGCAGAAGAGGAAGAAGGAGAGGATGAGGAAATGGAGGAAGAGGAGGAAGCGGAGGAAGAGGAGGAAGAGATGCCGGTCTGGATCGCCGAACGTCGTTCGGCACAACTTGCTATGGTGAAGATACGAGCCATTGCGAAGGTTGAGAAATTTGGCTTTTGAATTGCCATTCGATTGGGATTTGGATCACTTCAAATTGAAATCAATTTTCAGAATTGGATCACTCATCTTATTTTAACTTAATGAAACCATTTCTTTTTTTTTGGTGTTCAACGGGTGGGATGTACGGGTGGATTTTGGGTTTTCCATGCCTTGGGAGTCGCCGAGGGTTCATGCCTTGGGACGTCGCCAGGAAGGTCTGATCAGCAGACACCTTTTCCCCCAAATTCAATTCATATGAATTGCCTCCTCCCCACCAATGATTTGCTTGAATGAGAACCATCCGGTGCTACCAAAAAACCGTTTGCCTCCCTCGCATGCATGGGTACTCACAATTTTTGATCTGTGAACCTAATAGAGAGAAGGGATCCGATCACAAATATGTGGTTCAAAACCGGTGAGTAATGCTTAGAACGCCAACGGCTGTCTTTCGGCTGGTTAAACGCCAACGGCTGTCCCACCAACACCGGTTTTGTACCATATATTTGTGATCGGATCCCTTCTCTCTGTTAGGTTCACAGATCAAAAATTGTGACTACCCATTTTCCTTCAAACATCAATCCAACTCATCAATTTCTTACAAAATTTCTTCATTGAATCCTTTCTTCTTAAATCATTTTTCCAATTTTTCCACTTCATTTTATTTAAATTCCCTTAATTTTCTCCGATTCAATCCATCCTCAGTGTGATGCTTATTTTTTGCCACCCATACCAAACCATCTTTCCTCAGCCCCCCCCCCAATTCATTTCCCACCTAACATCTTAATCCCACTCAATAGCCCAAACATACATTCAACGGTCCAGGTTGAATGTGTGGATTGGCTTCGGCCGGCGTTAGCCAGCTGGGTTTGATGCGCGGCACTTTCATCGGAGCAATGCGCGGTTTTCCACCTCCGACGAGCGGGCACAAACATTGAACAGTTGCCTCAGGCTGGATGTCGTAATCGGAGAGAGCGAGATTGTCGTCGTTGAGATGTTTCCCGGCATAATACTGGAATTTTTCAAAATATTTCTTATAGCGAACCCTTTCTGGTTTATAATTTTAATTCGTGGAGCTTAGGTTTTTGTGAGCTTGAAAATTCTTCAAAATTGATGCTCCGAAACTTTGGATCCTAATCCCATGAAACATTAAATACCAGACGACACTGCTGATCCGGAGGAATGCCATCCTTGTCCTTGATCTCGGCCTTGAGTTGTTCGATGGTTGCGCTCGCAATCAAATTCACCACGTGAATTTTCCCGTTTGTCATTCGGATGAATAGTTGGGTGCGCTAAATTCATTTGTGAAAATTAATGGGTCTATATTTTTTGAAAATAAACCGAAAGATTTTTAAAAAATGGTACATGAATTGGCAAGTGTCATTAAAAAACGTAAAACGAACTATGGTGCATGTTCTAACTCTGTTTAATTCCTAAAAAATTTTTTGTCCGCTTTATGGTTATATAAATGCATCTGAAAATTTGGAATTGGGGGTTACTTACAGTTTTATTGGCTCCTTGTGTGCTGTAGTTGCGCTCGTTTTCGGTTCCGAACTTCCGCTCCTTCATTGAGTTTGCAAAGCGCGGCAAAATTCGTCGATTGATTGCGATGGGCAGCAGCTGTAAAAATGTTTGGAGTTAATCAATGGAATCGGAAAAGTCGATTTAATTTGCCAAAAATCAAAAAAGTCACAATATTCAATTAAAAATTTTGATAAAAAGCCCTGAAACTCACATCAATTAACAGTCGGCCAACCCATTGGAGCGGCGGGAGCTGATCATGCATCAGCAAATTGTTGGCCTCGCCCATGGTGGCCCAGTATGCCTAAATTCATAAATTGAGTGATTAGAAATTTTTAATCGATTCGTAATGTCCCAAAATTTAAATAAAAATTTTTAAAATTAAGTCTTAAATGATTTTTGATTGATAAAAGTAAAAATAGAAAGTATTTATGCGCTTACAATGGGTTACTCACCATGTGCTTGCATTGAGCAAGCGTGTTCCACAACTTATCATGAGAGCCGGAAACAATCTGACGGTTGTCTGTTGAAAATTCCGCAGAGAGAACATCTTGGGTGTGCGAGACGAATTGGCGGGTTGTTTGTCCACTAAAAATTAACAAAATAATATAGAGAGCGATTTTTATCATTAAAAGTTTGAACAATTATTTGCCGGCACCCCATAATGCGATATTTCATAATGAGTCAATGGTATTTTTGAAAATGGAAAAATGTCAGATTTTGAAAAAATTCAATGAATTTTATCATTTTAGAGAATTTTATGAATGGCCTTTTTGAAAAATTTTTAGACCTGAAATCTTTGGCTCGTTACGAGATTGTCTATATATGCTTTGGTTCCCTGAAAACTCGTTTTTTTCTGTTGCCGATGCTAAGGCTAAATATTTTTAAAAAGGTTTCAATTTCCTAATATTAATGGGTTTCTTTTTTTTTGGTCCAAAACGCGTTTGATTAATTTGCTTATCCCAGCTAACCTGTGTAAGTCCCAAAGGCGCGCGGTCTTGTCGCATGATCCGGCAAGAGCGTTTTGTCCGTCGGAGGAAATCACAACATCCGAGGCAAAGTGGCCATGTCCATGAAGCGACTTGATCGGTTTGCCATGAAGCACCGACCCACTCTCATCAATTTTCCACAAAATTGCAATTTTGTCTAAAAAGTTTGGGGTCAAAAATGTATTTTTCGAAAAATAAAACCTCGGCAAGTTGCCAGCAACATGTCCTTGGAGAGGGGGTCCGTGGCAATTTGAGTGATCCATCCTTTATGACCACGGGGAGAAGCCTCCATTTTCATTGGCCCATTTTCGATGGTGGCCTAAAGTTTTAATCCATTTTTTAAATGGTTTTGAAATTTAAAATTGTTATAGCTACCTCCTGTTGCATTTCCTCTGTCATATCCGCATTTTTGATCACGGCTTTCCTGTCGCCCATCTCAATTGAATTAATTTGCTGAATTAATAAATGAACCTGAAAAAATCAAAAAATGTGAGAAAAATAATAATTGATCCTAAAATTCAGAATAGTTTTAAATTCGGAGGAAAATTAGTAAATAGGAAGCAAAAACGGTTTAAGTGTCTTGAGGTGGGGGGGGGGGGGGGGGGGAATGGATGGCATCGATAGTTGCGCATAGTTGCTGTGCCGACCCTTCGCCCTTCTTTCCCCTCAGCTCCAGCAAACCCCCCGCGCAACGCTTCCCCTCCCTCTTCCTTCCGCTGGCTTTAATGCTTCCTTTTTTTAGCGCCAAAAAGATTCGCTTCGATAATTTTTTCTTATACGTATGCTTAAAAAGGATTTCGAAAAAAAAGTTCGAATTTCGGTTAGAGAATTTCTTATGAAGTGGAGGAAAATTAATAATTTTTGTAATTTTTTTTACGATTTTTTATCTTTTTTAGCTATAAAACTTTTTATATCGTCAATCAATCAATCAATCAATCACTTTTTTAAAAATAAAAAGGATGGGCAATATTTTTGATGGTAAAATAAAAATTTTTGTTGAAAATCCGAAATTTTGAAAATTTTATAGTGAATGAGGCGGAAGCGGAAGGGCAAGCGGAAGAGCACGCGGAAGAGGGAGGGGCGCAAGCGGAAGTGGCACCGGAACCGTGGTGGCGCCGCGCGTGGGGGGCGAGCACTTTGAAGGGGATGATGGGGGCGGTGCTGGCCTTGCTGCTCATCGTCGTCGCCCTGCTGTTCACCCAGTTTTTGTTTTGGGTGGTGATTTGATTTTTTTCTTTTTTTGTAAAACATTTTCTTATTTTTATCCAAATTGGATAATTATGTATAAAATTTATACATTATTTTTGTATTTTTCTTATTTTTTGATTTGATGTTCATATATATTTTTTGAATTTGAATTTAAGGATTTTTTTTAGGATGAAGTGTCCGAGAAGGGATGTGGATGGGGGATCCCGGGGAATGCAGATGGCCTAATCCCCCTCCCTCAAAGCGTTCCGTTGGAGGCGGCTTTTGGTTGAGTCAAAGGGTGAGGTGGGGGGAGGGGTCGTAAATCCCCAAAAGGGTCGGGATCTTGAATGGTTAGGGTTTTGCAGGTGCCCTTTTCCGGGGAGCAAAAATGTAAATTTATTTTTCCAGAGAGCAAAGCATAAACTCCCGCACAAAAAAGAAATGGAAATGCAAAATTTAAAATTTGTTTTTTACGGCTTTATTTTGTTTATACCTCCCCATCCATTTTTGCCGACTTACAACGCCTTAATACTAGTAAAGATCTGGAATCCCAATCCTCCATTATATCCAACTTTTTTTGTTTGTACTCTATCTAACGGCTCTGAAAGGTTTTCGTTTTTACTCAAAAATTTAAGAAAATTATGATTGGATTTCAAACAAAAAAATTTT
>LDKF01001052.1:0-46827 GCA_001026735.1 Rotylenchulus reniformis
ATCTTTTTCTCTTTTTATCATCAATTTCTTCCCCGATTGAGTGACCAGAGCCCATGGTCAAATTTCCAATAAATTTGAATAACGAAAAATGTGATCTCCATCCAAGTTGTTTTAGGTAGGGTTGTAAGGGATCGGGATCCCTGCAATTGTCGAGTTCGGGATTTGCCATGATCCCAACTCAAAATCCTGAAATCATGTTTCAAATTCAGGATTGGCATTATCCGGAAATCCCGAGTAAAATCTTTGGATTTAAGCCAAAAAACGAATATTTTAAATAAAATTGCCATGATCCCAACTCAAAATCCTGAAATCATGTTTCAAATTCAGGATTGGCATTATCCGGAAATCCCGAGTAAAATCTTTGGATTTAAGCCAAAAAACGAATATTTTAAATAAATTGGAAAAAAATATAAATTTTAAACATTGATTAGAAAGTTTTTCGCAACAAAAAATTTTCATTCGCAATCCGCAACCCAAAAAAGGTCGCAATTTCCGCAATCCGCAACCCGCAATCCGTAATTTTTAAAAAAAATTAATTACACTTCCAAAAAATTTCAAAAAAATCAATTTATAAAATATAAATGTATATTGATAAAAGAAACATTTTTTAGTGATAAATGAGATATATAAATTGATTATGAGCAAATTCAAATTTTGAAAGAAGAACTACATTTCTAAATTTTCGGGTAAAAGACTTCCTGAGATCACTGACTATGATACCCACTGAAGAAAGCAAACTTTCACTTTCAGAACTAGTAACAGGAGCCAGGGATGTACCCAGGAGTTTGGGATGGGGGAGGGCAGAAGCAGAAATTTTTCCTCAATTTTTTCTCCGGCGGTGCCGATAGGGGACGCCGGAGAAATTTCTAATATTTTAGACCAATTTCCTTAAACTAAATTTTTTGGTGAAATTTCGTAAAAAAATTTTTTGGCGAAAATTGGTGATTTTTTAATGTATTTTTATTCCAAAAGAATTATAATAATAAAAAATGAATGAAAAAAATCGAAGGATTTTAAAACATATGAAGTGGTGGAGAATTGAACCTGCGGTCTCATCGCTTATGTATAAATCAGTCTTGTTTCTACTAAGCCAAGGTCTGGTCGACTAGAGGTCCACCAAATTCACTTAACTGTTGGATCAAAATGACATCTTTAGGGGTGCATCATCATCTCCGAATACCCGCGGGGATGAAGGTCGGGGATGCTTAAGCTTAATTGATTTTCCATTTCTTCACGGAACCGTTTCTTAAAAACATTTTCTTTAGAAATTTGGAAATAACAGAATGAATAAAAAATAAAAATAACAGTGTCGGCGGTCCCGACAGGAGCCGCCGGCGAAAATTTTGAAAAATACATGTCAATTCCTTTCAAAATTTTCTTCATTTTTTGGTTCAAAAAATAAAAATTTTCTCAACTTTTTCAAAGAAATTTTAAAAAAATTTCTCCAAAAATACCATCTTTAGGGGTGCTTAAAATTGCGGATTTTTTGCGGATTTTTCGAAAAAATCCGCAACTCGCAATCCGCAATCCGCAACCCAAAAAAGGCCGCAATTTCCGCAACTCGCAATCCGCAATCCGCAATTGCGTCCACCCCTGCTGTCTACATTCAATGATCAATGGACTGGTGATGCTGATTACATTGAAACCATACAGAACGGCAATAATGGCCAAAATTCTACAATTTACAGATAAATACTTGACACGGAAAAACAATAACATTAGAGTGCAACCAACAGGCAACCCACTATAATAATTTGCTAATAACGATGCTATGCTCTGACTTTTATCCAAATGTTGATCACAAAAGGCACAGGCATATACCTACTTTTAATTGATAAATTGTATGAAAATATGGCCAAATGCAGTGATTTTATTGAATTTTGAAATGACTAAAAATGCAAAAAAAACATAAGTTTCTACAGAATTAATATGATTGTTTGGCTCGAAGTATTGCTAATTCTTTAATTTTGATGCCAAATTATTGTTTTTGAAAATGACGCAAATCACGCACTCAAATTGATCCGAATATACAAAATATAACCAATCAAATAATCTATTAATCTGGGACGACAGTTAGAAACTACTGTTTTTGATTTTTTAAATCTTAATGATTTTAAGCTGCACCCTTGGTTAGATTGTTCCTTATTCCCTACTATAATATTGAGATTGCTCTTCAAAATATGCAAAATATTCAAAATATGCATTCTGTTTCACCAAAACACCGATGGCAAAAGTTTTTGATTCAATTCATAAGGATAAAGATGGTTGGAAAATCAAATTTAGAACAAAGCTCAATTGAAAAAAAAATCTATGCACCCACTCAATGGTGTAATATGGTGCCTAGTCATTACTTAAAAACCGCCATAATGGGCATTAGTTAAAAAACCGCCATAACCCGAAAGTTACTTCAAAAACTTTTTTGTAAAGCTTGTTAAGCTTCCAGCAATAAAAGCTTCCAGCAATAAAATTGTGCAGAATTTTATGCCTTTTTGTTTTCGAAATTCGGCCAAAACGTTCGGAATTATTTCAGAAATATCGAAAAATTGGGTTTTTTTAGGGGATATTTCGAACTATTTGTCCGCCGCATTTGCAAAAAGTAGCCGATTTTGTAGCCGATTTTGATCGAAATTTCGAAAACTAAAAATACCAGAAGATTTTGATGTGGCATAATTTTTTTCTTTCATTTTACATCACAACAATTAATTAAATAATAATTTAAAAATTATTTTTAAAAATTATTTAATGTATTTATTGGGATAATGGCTGTTTTTCGCTCGAAAATCATGCAAACACTGTGTCAATTAATTTCTATTAGACTGCACGCCAGAGGCGATAAATACGTTCTAGCTGTTGATAGTTATTTTTCCGAAAAATGGTATTTACAATAGATAAATTTTTTGGTTGGTTCTCCGTTTAACTCTCCCTTTACAAAAAATTTTTTGGTTAAATTTTCCCTTAAAATCAACCAAAATTACTTCCTTAGGGTAATTTTTTGTGCTGAATCCAATTCTTTTTACGTAATTTATCGTTTCACTTAAAGTGTCGGGGTCCGCCAGAGTGCCCTGCTGCTGGGGCAACATGCCGCAGACGACAAACAACAGCGCCAGCGCAAGAACAACGGAACGAAGCTGGGCAACCATGGTCAATATAATGGGTTTGGTTTGGTAGTGGATTTTTGTTTTTTGAAGCCGACGGGAGAATGCGGTTGCCCCCATACTTCCACTCCTTTTATACACCCCAAATTCCATTTGGGAGTGAACTTTACTGAATGTGGTGAATGTCATTGGTTTGTGCATTACCACATTTGCCAACAATCCAAAAACATATTTTGATGGTTCATTGGGCGTGTGGAATTCGCTCTTATGCCAATCACTTCATTCCGACTCCTCTCCGACCTTCTCTACACTTCTATTATTATTTCCTTCGACAAATAAACATATTGATTTTATTGGATTCGTTATTGGTATTTGGTTNTCCTAGAAATTACCTATGTTAAACAAAAATTTCCCAGGAAATCACTTTCAATAATAAGATCCATCCTCTAAAATAAGATACAGATTCGTTGAGCCATGATAATGGTAGGTGTCGGTACTATGTCATCTATATATTGATAAAATAAATGGATATTTTATCAAAAAATACCTAGGAATTTAAACTCAAGGTGCAAAAGGCATAATAGGATTCCATGTTATTGTGTATTTGGGTTTAGATAGGAGTGGAGAAGACCAAATACCAATATCGAATCAAATAAAGTCAATAATTTATTTGTCGTTGAAGAAATAACAAAGTCGAGTGAAAGATGGGTGCCGGAGAAGTGATTGGCATAAAAGCGAATATGAATGGAAATGGGTTGGTATATAAAGGGAAGGCTAGAGAAACAGAGACAATGGGCAGAGATAGATGGAATGACAATGGATACTGTAAATGCAAATTATGAAAGGTCAAGGGATATCCAACATCTCCCCGTTTAAGTTTTTGCTTCTCCTCCTTCGTAGGACTTCTGGCTCGGGTCCACCTGCAGAAAACGGGTTTGCTTGCGGTTCCGCTGTGGCCTCGGGGACTTGTCCCTATCCCTGTAATTCCTGTTTTCTTCCGACCGATTCTTCGGTGGATTTGGAGCTATTTCTGGCTTCGGCTGTTCCAGGTCTAACGGAAGACGGCGACGCAGCTGGTTGGCATGCCGATGGACATCTCTTCCGAGGGACGGCACGCGGACCCGATAAGTCGGAGAATTTTGCACACGTTCAAGGATGGAACCCGGTAACCAATGGATTTTGCCGAATCGATAATTAAGCAGAAAAATCTGTTCTCCAGCGGTGTATTCGACAAATTTTGTCCCATGTTTCTGGTCGAATTGATGAGACATTTTGGAGGTGTACTCCTTCCTGAAGTGTCCTAATTACTGGTCGATTTTGGCCTTTGGCTCATCCTTCGGCTCTTTTCCGGAAGGGTGCAACAATGTGAGTCTGGTGCGAAGTCTGCGTCCCAGGAACAACTGATCGGGGGAATATCCGTTCAATGCCGAATGTGGAGTTGTCCTGTAGGCAAGCAGTGCCTTTTCCGCCCAATCTTTTTCTTGTCGGCTTTTTTGCATCGCCCTTTTGAAGATGTCGACGTATCTCTCCACTTGTCCGTTGGATTGAGGGTGAAATGGCGGGGTAAAGGTATGTTTGATTGAGTGTGCTCGGCAAAATTCGGCGAATTCGAATGACCGAAATTGAGGTCCATTGTCCGAAACAATTTCTTTTGGAATTCCAAGTCGGTTGACCAGGGCTTGAAGTGTTTGGATGGTGGCCTTTGCCGTTGTGCTGCCCATGCGGTACACTTCTGGCCATTTTGAATACGAGTCGACGACTAGTAGATAGGTGAAACCGTCTTGGCATGGCCCTGCAAAGTCGATGTGTACTCGTTCAAAGACCTGTGAAGGAATCGGCCATGGATTCAAAGGGACTTTTGCTGGAAGTTTGGATGCCTTTTGGCATTCTTCGCATGTGCGGACGAATCTTTCGATCTCCGCGTTGATGCCCGGCCAGTAGACGTGTTCTTTTGCAATCGCTTTCATGCGAACTATTCCAGGATGGACGAAATGGAGTGCTTTCAGAACGGATTTTTGGAGAATTGAAGGGATGATGGTGCGATTTCCAAACACCAAACATCTTTTCACTTTTGAAATATCGTGCCTCTTTGGGAAGAATGGAATGAGATCGGGGTCTTTACATTTTTGGGGCCATCCTTGAAGTGTGAATTTTGCTAATTTTAGCAGGATGGGGTCCTCTTCCGTAGCCTTTCCAATCTCTTCGGCTGTTATAGGAAGTGGATTCGAAGTTTCCCCGTGAACAGAATTTATGTAAAGTTCCGTTTCCATGCAAATGTTGGCGATCAGAACATCCTCCTCTGGACGTGGATAGTCCGCGATTAGGCGAGATAGGACGTCTGCTTTCCCGAATGACTCAGTTTTTATGTATTTCACATCAAAATCGTAGTTAGTGAGAATAAGTGCCCATCTTTGAAGTCTGCTCGCCGCATAGATTGGGATGCCTGTTTTCGAGCCGAAAATTGCCAGAAGTGGCTTATGGTCCGTCTGCAATGTGAAGTGACGGCCATACAGCATCCGATGGAATTTTTGTACGGCGAACACCAAAGCAAGACCTTCCTTTTCGATCTGGCTGTAATTCCGCTGGGCTGGAGTGAATGAAAGTGAGGCATGTTCGATCACTTTCTCGGATTTGTCTGGAAAAATGTGGCTGATGGTTGCCCCGATCCCGTGTTGCGATGCATCCGCAGCAACCACAATTGGAAGTTTGGGATCGTAGTGGGTGAGAAGCAGATCCGAAGTCAAAATTTCTTTGGCCTTGTCGAATGACTTTTGCTGATGTTCAGTCCATTCCCACTTGATGTCTTTCCGTAGAAGCTCATCCAAAGGGCCGCGAATTTCTCGCATTTCCTTTATGAAGCGGCCGTAGTAATTGATGGCACCGAGGAAAGACCGTAGTGACGAAACATCGGTGGGAGCAGGCATTTTTCGAACTGCTTCTGAACGGGCTGGATCGGGTTTGATGCCTTTCGAAGTGATGATGTGGCCGAGAAACTTGATTTCTGCTTTCAAGAAACTACATTTCTCCAATTGAATTTTAAGGCCGTAATTTTGAATCCGTGAGAATATTTCTGAAATTGTGCTGAAATGTGACTCGATGGTCGGATTGGCGATGATGATGTCGTCTAAGTAGACAAAAACTCCTGGAATTCCAGCAAGAAGTTGATCCATTAGCTTCTGAAAAATTGCTGGTGCGGACTTTACGCCGAAAGGAAGACGCAGACACTGCATCAATCCGCGATGTGTGTTGATCCCACAAAGCTTTTTAGACTCATCGTCGAGTTCGATCTGCAAATACGCATCACGCAAATCCAGTTGAGAGAAAAATCTGGCACCGCTGATCGAAGCATAGATATCCTCAGGGCGCGGTAAAGGATGCCGATTGAGCTCCAGTGCATTATTTAGACCTGTAGAAAAGTCAATGCACACGCGCGTGTTGCCGTTCTTTTTCTTGACGGCGAGGATTGGTGCAGCCCATTGGCTGAAATCAACTGGTTTTATGGCCCCGATGGAGAGTAGGCGGTCCAATTCGGCGTTGATGGCTTCTTCTGCGCCGTATGGAACTGGCCTAGCCTTGCAGAACACTGGTTTGGCATCAGCTTTGAGATGCAAATGTGCCTTCGTTTTGGTGCAGAGACCAAGACCGGAACTGAAGACATCACCGAATTTGTCTTTCAACCATTTCCCCAGTGCCTGTGCATCCCAATGCTTGTTGAAATCGGAAGTTGGGAGCTTATGAATTGCCGAAATGTGGGGTATCTGGTAGAACTCGGGCGGAAGCAGATGAAGGGATTTTATCCACGGAATTCCGAGCAGATCATGCACGATTTGATCTGAGACATAACCGGTGAGCTGGACTGATTGTTGGTCTTTGTAGGTGACACTGCATTTGAATTTGCCCTGCAAGGCGAAGAGATTGCCGTTGCAGTTACGAGCATCCAGACCAGCATTTTGTAGCTTGGGTTTCTGCAATTTTTCCCAAGTTTTTGTGGTGAAAACAGCGATTTGTGAGGCCGTGTCGAGTTTCATGTTGCAGGTTATGCCGTTAATTTGCACTTGCACCGTGATCCAATCAGAATTATTGTGTATTTGGGTTTAGGAATGGATGGAAGTCAACCAAATACCAATAACGAATCCAATAAAATCAATATGTTTATTTGTCGAAGGAAATAATAATAGAAGTGTAGAGAAGGTCGGAGAGGAGTCGGAATGAAGTGATTGGCATAAGAGCGAATATGGGAGGGAACGGATTGGTTTATAAAGGGAAAGACAGAGAAACAAAGAAAAGGGAGAGAGAGGGATAAAATGCCAAATACAAATATGAAATGTCAAGGAGTATCCAACATCTCCCCGTTTAAGTTTTTGCTTCTCCTCCTTCGTAGGACTTCTGGCTAGGGTCCACCTGTAGGAAACGCGTCTGCTTACGGTTCCGCTGTGGCCTTGGGGACCTGTCCCTAGAATTCCTAGTCTGGTCCGACCGATCTTTCGGTGGAGTTGGGACTCTTTCTGGGTTGGATGATTCCATGTCCAGGGGAAGGCGGTGACGCAGCTGGTTGGCATGCCGATGGACATCTCTTCCGAGGGACGGCACGCGGACTCGATAAGTAGGAGAATTCTGCACCCGTTCGAGGATGGAACCCGGCAACCAGTGAACTTTTCCAAATCGGTAATTCAGCAAGAAAATTTGTTCTCCGGCAGTGTACTCGACCAGCTTTGCCCCATGTTTTTGATCGAATTGACGGGACATTTTGGAGTAGTACTCCTTCCTGAAGTCCCCAAGTGTCTGGTCGATTTTAGCCTTCGAATCGTCTTTTGGCTCATTTCCCGAAGGATGTAGCAATCTGAGTTTGGTGCGAAGCCTGCGACCCAAGAACAACTGATCGGGGGAATGTCCATTCAATGCCGAATGTGGAGTTGTTCGGTATGCGAGAAGTGCTTGTTCCGCCCAATCCTTTTCGTGCCGACTTTTCTGCATCGCACGCTTGAATATGTCGACGTACCTTTCCGCTTGTCCGTTGGATTGAGGATGGAATGGCGGAGTGAAGGTGTGTTTGATTGAGTGGGATCGGCAAAATTCGGCGAATTCGAATGACCGAAATTGAGGACCGTTGTCCGAAACAATTTCTTTTGGGATGCCAAGTCGATTGACCAATGCATGCAGTGTTTGGATGGTGGCCTTTGCGGTTGTGCTGCCCATCCGGTACACTTCTGGCCATTTTGAATATGAATCGACGACAAGCAGGTATGTGAATCCGTCTTGGCACGGCCCTGCGAAATCGATGTGCACTCGTTCAAACACCTGTGATGATGGCGTCCATGGATTCAGAGGGACTTTTGTCGGAATTTTAGCGGCCTTTTGGCATTCTTCGCATGTACGGACGAATTTTTCGATTTCCGCGTTGATGCCCGGCCAGTAGACGTGTTCTTTGGCAATGGCCTTCATGCGGACGATTCCTGGGTGCACGAAATGTAGAGCCTTCAGAACGGATTTTTGAAGACTTTGAGGGATGATGGTGCGGTTGCCGAACACCAAACAGCTTTCCACTTTTGAAATATCATGCCTTTTTGGGAAGAATGGAATCAAGTCGGGGTCTTTACATTTTTGGGGCCATCCCTGAATTGTTCGTGCGGCCAATTTTTGCAGGATGGGATCCTCTTCCGTTGCCTTTCCAATCTCTTCGGCAGTGATGGGAAGTGGATTTGTAGGTTCCCCATGGATTGAACTGATGTAAAGTTCTGTTTCAGCGCAGATGCTGGCGATCAGTACATCCTCGTCTGGACGTGGGTAGTCCGCAATGAGACGAGACAGCACATCTGCTTTGCCGAATGATTCTGTTTTGATGTACTTCACATCGAAATCGTAGTTCGTGAGAATCAGAGCCCATCTTTGGAGTCGACTTGCCGCGTAAATCGGGATGCCTGTTTTCGAGCCGAATATTGCCAGAAGCGGTTTGTGATCCGTCTGCAATGTGAAATGACGGCCGTAGAGCATCCGATGGAATTTTTGGACGGCGAACACCAATGCGAGGCCTTCCTTCTCGATCTGACTGTAATTCCTTTGGGCTGGAGTGAACGAAAGTGAGGCATGTTCGATCACTTTCTCGGATTTGTCTGGGAAAATGTGACTGATTGTTGCACCGATCCCGTGTTGCGATGCATCTGCGGCAACCACGATTGGAAGTTTGGGATCATAGTGGGTGAGGAGCAGATCAGAAGTCAAAATTTCTTTGGCCTTGTCGAATGCCTTTTTCTGCAGTTCAGTCCATGCCCATTTGATGTCTTTCCGTAGGAGCTCGTCCAATGGGCCGCGAATTTCCCGCATTTCCTTTATGAAGCGGCCATAGTAATTGATGGCACCGAGGAATGAGCGTAATGATGAGACATCAGTGGGAGCGGGCATTTTTCGAACTGCTTCTGAACGGGCCGGATCTGGTTTGATGCCTTTGGAAGTGATGATATGGCCTAGAAACTTGATTTCTGCTTTCAGGAAACTGCATTTTTCAAGTTGAATTTTAAGGCCGTAATTATTGATCCGTGTGAAAATTTCTGAAATTGTGTTAATATGCGACTCAATGGTCGGATTGGCGATGATGATATCGTCCAGATAGACGAAAACTCCCGGGATCCCAGCAAGCAGTTGATCCATCAACTTTTGAAAAATGGCTGGTGCGGACTTTACGCCGAAGGGAAGACGCTGACATTGCATCAGTCCACGATGGGTGTTGATCCCGCAGAGCATTTTGGACTCATCATCCAGCTCGATTTGCAAATATGCATCACGCAGATCCAGTTGGGAGAAGAATTTGGCACCATTGATCGAAGCATAGATGTCTTCTGGACGCGGTAATGGGTGCCGATTGAGCTCAAGTGCGTTATTCAGTCCTGTCGAGAAATCGATGCAAACACGCGTGTTGCCGTTCTTTTTCTTTACGGCGAGGATAGGGGCTGCCCATTGGCTGAAATCAACGGGTTTGATGGCGTAGATGGAGAGTAGGCGATCCAGTTCAACATTGATGGCGTCTTCTGCGCCGTATGGGACCGGCCTAGCCTTGCAGAATACTGGTTTGGAATCAGCTTTCAGATGCAAATGTGCTTTCATCTTGGTGCAGAGACCAAGGTCGGAACTGAAGACATCACCGTAATTTTCCTCCAACCAATTTCCCAGTGTGTTAGCATCCCAATTTTTGACGGAATTCGAGTTTGGGTGCCTTTGAAGTGCCGAAATATGGGGAGTCTGGTAGAACTCGGATGGAAGCAGACGAAGGGATCTGATCCACGGAATTCCGAGCAGATCATGCACAATTTGATCTGATACATAACCGATGAGTTGAATAGGGGGCTGATCTCTGAAGCTGACACTGCAATTGAATTTTCCCTGCAAGGCGAAGGGAGTGCCGTTGCAGTTACGAGCATCCAATCCCGCATTTTCCAGCTTGGGCTTCTGCAAATTTTCCCAAGTTTTTGTCGTGAATACTGCAATTTGCGAAGCAGTGTCCAATTTCATACCACATTCCTGACCGTTTATTTGCACCTTTACGATGATCCAATCCGAATTTCGGGTGTCTGTGGTCATGCAGAATGGTGTGGCTGAAATGTTTTGGACGGACCGGTTAGTCTGTTTTTGGCGATGAAAACGTGCAGATCGGCAAGCTGAAGTGAGATGACCTTCTATTTTGCAGTGCTGACAGAAGGCCAATCGATCTGGGCATTGATCACGCCAGTGGTCTCTGCTGCCGCACGAGGGACATGGCTTCCAAGGATTGCCCCTTTTGAAATTTCCCTCAGCTTTGGCTGCAGCAGGCTTTTTTGAAGAATTGCCATTTTCGCCCTTTGAATTGAATGGCTTTTTTGAATTGTTGCCACCTTGTGCCCCCAATTTTCCATTTTTCTTTGGCTTTTCCTTCCACTGTTGGGGTTTGGCGTTCAAAGCATTGGCGGAAGGCTCGGTGTTGGCCAGCGATTGGGCGCTTTCTCTGAGAAGCTGAAGAGCACGGCATTCTTCTCCGAGTTTATCCAATGCTAGGGTTTCATTTTTCTTCCGCGCCTCTTCCAGCATTTGAAGACATTTTTGACGGATATCATGAAATTCGTCCCGTAGACCAACAACCATTATTAAACACTTTAGTGTTTCTTTGGAAAGGGTGAGGTCGGCGTTCTCGCAAGCTGCATTGACCGTTGATATGAATGTGCCGATGTCCTGACCCGGTTGTTGTTTCATCTTCAAACATTCGAAGCGCCGGACGAACACGGAACGGGTGTCGCTGAACAGGTTTTTGAGTTTTGCCACTGCATCTCTGAATGTCATTTTGTCAGGCAATTGCGGCAGGATGCTGTCTGCAAAGCGCGAATATTCCGTATCTCCTAATTTTCCGACGAGCAGGCGCACTTTGGCTGAATCGTCCAAATCCTTTCCATCTTGTTCGATAAAATTTCCGTAGCGCTTGTACCACTGCTCGAAGGTATGTCCCATCTCGGGATCATACAGAAATTTGCCGATTCTGGCTTCCAAAGTTGAAGCAAGGGTCGCTGCATTAGTCGCTCCAGCATTTGATGAATTGGCTTGCAGCTGCTGTGCCATCAGTTGAAAAGAGTCGATCATCTGCTGTAGCTGTGCTGCGGAGATGGCGGCCATGATGGGTCGATTATCGATTTTTCGGAGATTGTGGGTTCAGCCGATGTGAAGAAGTTCAATAGTTTCCAACCCGGATAACTACCGAAACCGACGAAGCCCGGTTTGCTTCCCGCAAACTCGATCACCAACGCCCAGTTGAGTGATAGGCTTGATGAAAAAGCTTGGGTCGAGTACTTTGCCTCAGCCCGAGTGCAAAAGTACAAGCTTTAAAAGGCTGTGGACGAGT
Organism: Rotylenchulus reniformis; assembly: GCA_001026735.1. Classification (NCBI taxonomy): domain Eukaryota; kingdom Metazoa; phylum Nematoda; class Chromadorea; order Rhabditida; family Hoplolaimidae; genus Rotylenchulus; species Rotylenchulus reniformis. Next base: position 11,953 of record LDKF01001052.1, read on the forward strand.
ACTTTGATTCTTCCCGAATTCAAAGTACAAGCCTTTTCCGAAGTGATGATTTGTAGAAAAACCGCTTTTGCTCTGGATGAGTTCGAAGAGCTAACTGACTGCGCCAATTTGTGAGGCCGTGTCGAGTTTCATGTTGCAGGTTATGCCGTTAATTTGCACTTGCACCGTGATCCAATCAGAATCTTGTGTGCCCGTGGTCATGCAGAATGGCGAAACCGATATGTTTTGAATTGATCGATCTGCTGATTTTTGGCGATGAAAACGTGCGGAGCGGCAGGCCGAAGTGAGGTGACCTTCTATCTGGCAGTGCTGACAGAAGGACCATCGATGTGGGCATTGATCACGCCAGTGGTCCTTGCTCCCACAAGAGGGGCATGGCTTCCAGGGTTTGCCCTTTTTGGAATGTTGTTCCTCCTTTGGCCTGGTGAAATTTTTCGAATTACTGCCACTATCGAACTTTGGCACGGATTTTTTTGAATTGCTGCCGCCTTGTGCCCCCGTCTTGCCATTTTTCTTTGGCCTTTCCTTCCATTGCTGGGGCTTTGTATTCAGCGCGTTTGTGGAAGTTTCAGTGTTGGCCAGTGATTGGGCGCTTTCCCGGAGAAGCTGAAGAGCGCGGCATTCTTCGCCTAGTTTATCCAATGTCAGGGATTCGTTTTTCTTCCGCGCCTCTTCCAGCATTTGAAGACACTTCTGACGAATGTCATGGAATTCATCTCGCAATCCGACTACTATGATCAAACATTTCAATGTTTCTTTGGTGAGGGTCAGATCGGCGTTTTCACAAGCTGCGTTGACTGTGGAAATGAAGGTGCCGAGGTCCTGGCCCGGTTGCTGTTTCATTTTCAGGCACTCGAAACGGCGGACGAACAAGGATCGGGAATCGCTGAAGAGATTCTTGAGTTTGGACACTGCGTCCTTGAACGTCAATGTGTCGGGCAATTGAGGGAGAATGCTGTCCGCGAAGCGTGAATATTCGGAATCCCCCAATTTTCCGACGAGCAATCGCACTTTGGCCGAATCGTCGAGATCCTTTCCGTCCTGTTCGATGAAGTTGCCATAGCGCTTATACCACTGGTCGAATGTATTTCCCATCTCGGGATCATACATGAATTTGCCGATCCTGGCTTCTAATGTCGAGGCGAGTGTCGCAGCGTTGGTAGAACCGGCATTTGCAGAATTGGCCTGCAATTGGTGTGCCATCAGCTGAAATGAGTCGATCATCTGCTGTAGCTGTGCTGCAGAAATGGCGGCCATGATGAATCGGTTTATCGATTTTCCGGAGGATGAGTATCCGATGTGAAGATGTGTTCAATAGTATCCAAGCCCAGGATCACTACTGAAACTGAAGAAGCCCGGTTTGCTTCCCGCAAACTCGATTACCAACACACAGTTGAGTGATAGGCTTTGTAGAAAAGCTTGGGTAGAGTACTTTGCCTCAGCCCGAGTGCAAAAGTACAAGCTTTTGAAGGCTGTGGACGAGTACTTTGATTCTTCCCGAATTCAAAGTACAAGCCTTTTTCCGAAGGGTTGAGTTTGTTGAAAATCCGCTTTTGTTTGGTAATGTCCGAAGAACTTGACTGGCTGCGCCAATTATTGTGTATTTGGGTTTAGATAGGAGTGGAGAAGACCAAATACCAATATCGAATCAAATAAAGTCAATAATTTATTTGTCGTTGAAGAAATAACAAAGTCGAGTGAAAGATGGGTGCCGGAGAAGTGATTGGCATAAAAGCGAATATGAATGGAAATGGGTTGGTATATAAAGGGAAGGCTAGAGAAACAGAGACAATGGGCAGAGATAGATGGAATGACAATGGATACTGTAAATGCAAATTATGAAAGGTCAAGGGATATCCAACACATGTCGTGAAAATGAACAAAGGGCATACCTATTGGTGATTTGGAAAAATGTGAATTAGACTCGCAATTTTCAGAACAATAAGAAATGACTGAGAAAATGCCCACGCACAAATTCGGCACCATTTCCAACTGACAAAAATAGTCAAATAAAATTTCCATTTTGATCTAGCACAAGCCTGATCGAATGTTAGCCAAAATCAGAGGTTTCCAATCCTAAAATTCCAAAATGGAAGGCAAGATTTGGCAAATCACCTAGCATTTTCCATTTTAGAAAGATTTTCCATATAAACTGTGTCATCCGATCAACTATTATTGATACAAAATTGTACGATGCATTAGCACCCAAACGAAGTTGCCAAAAATGGATGGCACTTGGCATTTGGCGCATCATTGCGCTTTCAGTTTTTGGACCATTTTTCATTTGATTTGTATAATCAATCAGCATTTTCAGCTGGGAAGTTTCGCTATAAAAGCATCCCCGAATTGGTGCAAATCATTCACCTCGTTTCTCATCCGGCCCATTCATTTCCATACATATCATCCCATAAGAACAACCAATTCCTACTGAAAATGTCGTCCTTTCTGCTGCGCTTTTTCTTGGCTTGCATCCTGATGTTGCTGGCATCACACTTTTTTGCGCAGTTTGGCGTCAATGCATGCACCGACGATGACTGCCCCTCGCACTGTTGCACCTACTACGATGCAAACGGAATTCCCTTCTGTTCCCGGTGCTATAATTGATCCGCGAACAGCAGAGGAGATTGATCATTATCTTTAGACCGATCACTTTTCCCTTCCTTCACTATGTCCAATTTCTATCTTTAAAGAAATCATTTGCGTGTATATTTCAGAATGTCCACTGTTAAACGCATATTATTCAATTTTGACTCCCCTTTTGGAATTAAGGCACTTTTCCATTAAATGGGAGAGTAACTTTTATTGGGGGGAGGGAGGGTGGGCAAAATTTTAAGGAGCACCCAATCATTTTATCATACCCTCCGAAACCCGGCTTATTTTGTTTTACTTCGAAATTTTTTGCACTATCATACAAAATAGATTAAAAACAATCTATTTTAAACTTTAGCTCAAGTTTTGCTGTTTATAGCTACTGTTTTCCAGGGGTATGGTACTATATAAAAATGATGCTTTATTGGAAGCTTCCTCCCTCTTCGATAAAAATTGTACCTATCTCCCGCTAGCAGGGAAATGCCGAATTAATTAAAAATGGATTTATTTTATTCCAATAAGTTAATTCTATTTGTTATTTGTGACCCAAAATGCGGTACAAATTTCTTATATATTTGTCCTTTGAAGTTCAGACCCTAGCATGGTTTTGAAACGTGCTAGGGCGTTAGTCGAAAAGTGCCAATGTGGGTGGGATAATAAATTAATAAAACTGAGGATACTAAAATAAGTATTGTAAAATCAAACTAAGACTAAAATTTTTAAACTAAAAAATGCATTTTTTGTAAAACAATAATGAAAATGACCTTGAAGAAAAATATCTTGAGAACAACAATGAACCTATCGGCGACTGGTTTTCGCTAATGTGGGTAGAGGTCAGAGAAAATTGGGTTCAATATAGGAGCATTCATTCTGTGAGGGTTTCTCCCGGCGGCACCCCAAAATTCACTATCTTGGAGCCATTGGACAACTCTCTTCCCATCCCGTTCTTTGGTCTTCGTCCCGATTTCATTCGCCCCGCCCCTTTGATCATCTGTGCTTTTCCTTTCCCCCGGGGTCAGTCAGTCAAGCGGAGAGAGTCGAGATCTGAGCGGAGCTGATTATGGAATTCCCTTCTGTTGTATCCATGTTTTGAGGACGGTGTTGGAGGAATAAAGTTGAGACCATTCAATCTGTTGGAGTTCGGAGGGCTATGCCATGGGTTCAACATCAAAACCCCAATCCTTCCCATGGTCATTCCTTCCCCGCCCTCTCGTCTCTGGAGGGCACAGCACCTACCCTACACTCATTATTCTCCATTTTTCCTGTTCGGATTTGACCGATTTGCACGGCTTCTTTTTTTCACGATTTGCACGGCTTACTTAAGCAGACTATCATACCTATTGCTACAATTAGATGAAAAGGGAACATCATCTAAAGGATCAGCGGATACGCGAGGTAAACATGCTTTTTATCTATTTAAAATATTCCATTAAAAAAGCGCAAGAGAAAATTACAATCCGAAGAAAGGGTGCAATCATCATTATCCCGTTTGAAACTCTCTTCTCGTGAAAGAAAACGAAAGAATCATGCGGATGTTCTTAGCTATCAAATTATTGGCAGAAAAGATAGTTCGACTGCCGATAGATCATCCGTCCAGGCACAAGGATACATGCGGATATTCTTGTCGATCGAATTGTTGGCAGAAAAGATAGTTCAACGGGCGATAGGTGATCAGCCATTGAAGGATCAAGTCATACACAAGCATCTAGTGAAATACAAGGAGAAACTACATAGGGCGAGTATTTTTTTTATCGATTACCCCACCTCCGCACCCCATGTCCAATGAAGCTAGGGGAGAAGGGTGGGGGGGGCAAGGCCTGAATGGCCAAAAAAGAAAAGGAAAAGGCCCTCGATTACCCCCCCCCCTAACCCCACCCAAAGAAGCTAGGGGAAGGAGACAGGGCCAAATGGCCAAAAAGAAGAGGAAGGGTGATCAAATGTGGGGTTCATACGGATCGATTACCCACCCCATGTCCAAAGAAGATATGGATGGGAACCGAGTAAGAATGGTCAAAAAGAAGAGAAAAAGCTGATCCAAAATTGGGGCCCATACGGACAGACCTTATGCACAACCAAAACGAATGAATCATCCACCGATCATAAATCGGTGGGAAGAAAATGGGAAAAGGCGCCAAAAGGGATATGGAAAAATTCGTACTTGCCGGGCGGTTTAAATCATCTCAAAATCTATAGAAATGAAAATCTTTTTCCCGCTTCTATTTTTGCTTGTTTATATTTTCTGTACTATTTACAATTAGGAATTCGATTCAAAAAATCAATCCAAAGTTTATTTTAATTTAACCCCTCCTAATATTATGAGGAAAACATAACTTAAGGGGGGAGTGGAATCACCCCCCCCCTCCTCCTCCGCCATGCAACTGCACATTTTGGCGCAAATTGGGCATTGTCTCTGATCAACAGGTTTGTAGCAAAAATCTTTAAAAAACGGTGAATAAGCGAGCCCATCAAAAAATGAATAAGCCCCACCCTCATATTTTTTGGGAAGAACAAAGCTTACGCATCGCCTTCATATACATCCAACTTTTCATTTTTGTTCATTTTCACTTTTCATTTTTCTTCCCCTGCTATCCTCCCGAAATAAGCCCATATGGCCAAGCCAATCTCCTCAAAATTTTCATTTTGTCCGCTTTAAATAAATTTTCATTCCTTTTTCCATCACATTCAAATTTAAAAAGAACAAGATTTTTTGTGATTCTTGGTCGTAAAATCATTAGTATTTATAAATTTTGTTTAAATTTATAAAGTTTCAGAAAATTTATATTGGGTAATCTTACAGTTTGTCTCCAATTTTTCCAATCAAAAAGGTTACAAAAAATATATCTTTTCAAAAAAGATTTTTAAAAAGATGTTGGCGGTTTAATAACGATAATCATGTAACTTTTTAGCACAATTCTAGCTCTATCATAATACTAGGAGGACGTTGTATTCTTTTCCACGGTAAAAATTCAGAAGAGTTCTAATTCTTAACTCAAAAACCATGCAACAGGGACCATTCTTTTTCAAAAACAAACTGTAAGACCCCCATCCCTTACACTAACGGGCAACAACAATAATAATAATGGATCAAAATGTAAATTAAAGCAAGCAAAAATGATTCTTAAATATTTTATAATTAAGCCAATGCAACCAGCTGGAGCAGGAGGCGGGCAGCAAGCAGCAGCACACCGAGGACCCGGAGGAGGAGAAGCACAAGGCCAATTTGTACCAAACAGCGAAAGATTAGCGGCACCGGCACTGGCACCCAATCAATTAAATGTAAGTGAATTTTAGCCCAAACTTTGCTTATTTGGACATTATTTGATGTTAAATCACAAGAAGTATTCTGGCCATAACTTTTTTCTTTTTTTAAATAGTATATGGACGGAGGACAACAGGGGCAGACTATGCCACCGGTGCCCATGCAATCGCAGCTCACGTGGGCAACAAATGTGAGTGCTTTTTCTGATTTATTTTATGGGGTTTATGCCGGTATTTTTTGATGAATCCAATGAATGGCCATAATCCCATTTGTAGAAAATGACAGGAGGGAACCAGGGAGGGCAAATGTCCCCACCGTTGGCACCGAATGTCAGCAATTTTTATGATATTTTGGGCATTTATGCCCGGTGGGCAATTTGTCATGTTGAAGGTTGATTATAATTATTAATTTAAAGCAAATGCCCGGAGCTGGCCACACCGCTGGAGGAGGAGCAGGAGGAGAAATAGGACAACGACAACATGCGCCAAGCGACGTAGAACAGGGACAACAATTTGTGAGTTGTGAAATTTTTCTCATTTTTCGCCACAACCCCTCCCCAAATAATGGATAAATTTCTCTGTATATATACCATATCATTTTCACAGGCACACAACTTTGCCAATACCGCAACAACAGCGGCAACAGGAGGCCAAGCTTTTGGCCTATCCCCATGGACCCCATGGGCATCTCAATTCAATGTGAGTCGATAAAAATAAGGAGCTGATGAATGATATTGGGGACGACTGTAACGATTTTAACTTTTCTTTATAGGCACCCAACATTCTCAATACCGGGGAAGCAGTAGCAGCAACAGCAACAACAACAAACGCTTATCAGCAACACCACCGTCAACCATTTGGCCAACCCCCATGGCCACCACGATTCAATGTAAGTAATCACTATGGAATATGGAATTTGTAATAAGGGGGGGTTTGATATTGAATCCGAATTTGGTAAATCCGAAATATGATTATTTATTGCTTTTTCAGCCACGGACCTTTGGCTCGGCACCAGCTGCATATCCAGCACTGCAACATGGACGACCACCGCACCGCGCAGCATCAGCAACGTCAATGCAATATCGGCCCACCGGGGCATCGGGATCACCAGCACAAGTTTTTGTCAGTTTATTTGGAGGGAGGGAGGGAGGGGATATATATTTTATAATTTGTGTTTTTTTGAAGCCATCAACGATGTGGCAACACGGACAACGACCACAACATCCAGCAGCAACACAATATGAGGCTATTGGCGGATCGGCACCATCACATTTTGTTGTGAGTTTATTTAAGGCAATATTTTGTGCAATTATTGCGGGTTCATAATTATGCTTTTGAAGCCACCACCACCAATTATGCCGCAACATGGACAACCTGACACAAACAATTTTCCGGATGGGACTCACACTCTAGCTTATCTTCAAGGCGCCGTTCCAACATTCAATGAATTTATAATGTAATATTTTTAAAATATTTAAAATAATTTTACAAAAAAAACAGGGTCCCCATCACACTGCGAGTGGTAAATATTGAAACACCCCGAACAACAAACAACGGGGCAGTTGTTTGCAACATCGTTTTGACCAATCAGGCTAACAACCGGATCACCATGACCGCATGGGAGGATCGAATCCGAATTGTGTCCGAGTTGGTGCCGAACACCATCTACACGTTTTACGACTTAAAATCACTTACTCCGTTTGGAGCCAGCGACCTTTGGTACCGACTAGGATTTGGCTACAGGACCCGATTTATGCCGCAACCTGGTGGAATTGCCCCACAAAACCAGGTACAAATCGGATGGGGGGGGGGGTGAGACATTTAGGGATTTTGTTATAAATCGTTCGCTCAGCTTAGTTAAAAAATGTTTTGATTTGGTCCGTTATGAAATTTATAGCCAAATTCTTTTAAAATGGATCAATTTGAACAGGTTTTTGAATTTGTTAAAAATGTTTTTGATTTGGTCCGTTATGAAATTTATAGCCAAATTCTTTTAAAATGGATCAATTTGGTATTTGGATTATTTTGTAGTTCATTTTTGCGATATTTTATGATAAAAGATGGTCCACAAATAAAAATTTTATGATAATTAGGTACTGATTTTTTCTGTTCAAGTTCCCGCCACCCGTTCAACACATTTTTGCTGGAATTTCGCAACAACAACCACAATCTGATCCCGGCCCCCATAATCAAGTAAATACAGGGGCTTATGAATTGTTACAATGATTTATTGTTTTTAAAGTTTCAATTAGCCTTTGGTGGAGCTGGACAACCACAACCAATTGCACCACACACCCAAAATCAGGTGCAAAGCGACGGGGCGATGTGAATTGCCAAATGATTTTTCTCTTTTTCAAGTTTCCGCTAACCGGTCAACAAATGTTCTTCGGGGGCATTGGACAAAATAATCAAACTGGTGCCGGAGCAAGCAACATCCAAAATCAGGCACAACGAGACGGGGATAGAATGTGAATTGTAACAATTTGTTTAGCCACCATCTGGTCAACATGCGTTCTTTGCTGGTGGTCCCCCTGGTGCGGCAGGGCAGCCCAATCAGGCTGATGGCCCAATAACCGGCCTAGCAACAAATGAGGAGGTATAACGGGGTATTAAGTGGAAAAATATGGAAATGAATGTATACCAGGGTATTAATTGAAAATGAATAAATGTGCCTCTATAGTCAACATAAATCGGGACAGGACCGAATGAGGTGACACTAGCAGGACAAATTAATCACTTTGAAACAATAAAAAAACCTGATCTAATTTTCTTATTTTACAGCCAACGAATGCAGACATAGCGCAGCCATCCACACCAACTCGAGACCAACAGGCATGAATGAAACTGGGATCAAAAATGGAATAATTCAGAGACACAAATAATTTAACCAATAAACAATAAAAGTATTAAATGAATAAACACATAGTTCATTATCCATATTTATTAATTTTGTTTTTTATACTATTAATATTACATTAATCAATATTATTTGATACCTGAATAAACATATATACAGATTGAAAGGAATAATTCAGAGACACACTAATAATTTAACTAATAAATAATAAAAGTATTAAACGAATAAACATATAGCTCATTATCCATATTTATTAATTTTGTTTTATTATGCTATTACCATTACATCCTATGTAAATTAATATAATATGATACTAAATAAACATATATGCAAATTAAAAAAATGAATCAGCTTAAAACATTATAAAATATTATTATCACATACAACATCTATATACAAAATGATAATCTAAATTATTATTATTATATCTTTAAATAATTCGAAAAAATACACAATTATTTTACTCATTAACAATGCAAATTATTTCAAACCATCATATTATAAATAATTTACACATGTCATGGAATTTTACATTATCAACCTATTATCAACACACTAATATGTAATTAAAGAATATCGCAATTCTTTAACTTAATTATTACCATTATGACGATAAATATGACGATAAAATAAATGCCAATAATAATATAATAATTGAACTAAAATAATACTAAAATGTACTTTAATTATTACTTATCAACTTATTATTATCATTGTGCCGATAAAAAAGAAATGCCAATAATAATATAATAATTGAACTAAAATAATACTAAAATGTAAAATGTCGTGAAATCATGAATGTCATAAAATCGGTTTTAATATAAAAATATATTCTTTTATGATCACAACAAAGTAGTTTTATGATTATAAACAACTTTATCATTGGTTTGTGATTATACACTATATAATTAGCTTTTGATCTTGTATTAAACATTTTTATTTTTATGCTTAAATTTATTATTTGATATTAATATATGGATGATTAAACAACAACAATAATAGATTATTATAAATCTATTGATGATATACGATTAAAACCCACTGTTGTGTCAGACATATACTCAATCCCACGGGGCGCCATATATATATTCAAAAAAGTATATTATTTTTGTTTTATGTGGCGCCGCCTCGGGTCCCCCCGCTGAGAATTCGCTTGAGCGGCACCTCCACGGCACCCATCCAGCTGGAGGATGACGACGACGACGACGATGAAGGGCGTCCGGGTCCGAGCCAGAGGAGGCCACAGCGTGCCGCGGCCCGGAATGTGGGCCGAAACGTGCGTAAAACCTATGCATTTCTAGGGGAAAGTGTAGTGCGGTCCCGGTCCCCAATTTCTTCTCCTCCTCCCCGTCCTCGTCCTCCTCCTCCCCATCGCACATTGTCACCTGAGTTATACGTGCCAAAGTATGATCAGCGGGGCCCGGTCCCCATGTCAGAAAGCCTAATTAATAGGTTACCAATTGTCCATATAACCCCCTCACACATTGAAAAGAAAGAATGTTGTGCAATTTGTAGAAGCCCATTCCTTTTGTCTGACCAATGCACCGCATTATTATGTTCCCATTTTTTCCACACATTGTGCATTGTGCGCTGGTTGCGCTTGAATAGTCAATGCCCAGTGTGTAGAAGGGCAATAAGATTCCGATAAAACTTTTTAAAAACAATGTGCATTTGAAACATTTATAAATTATGTGTGTGTGTGTGTGTGAAAAATTAAAGAAAATAAAAATTAAAAATATTAGCTCCTAAATTCTAAAATTCAAAAACCTAAAAAAATTTTAATCAAAAAAAAATTAAAATTATACCAACTTAAAAACAATAATAAAAAATTTAATCCAAAAAAAAATTAAAAATTAACCAACTTAAAAAATAAAATAATCCATAAAATAAAAATTATACCAACTTAAAAAATTAAAAAAAACTGAAACCTTTTCTGGGTTTGTTAACTAGGTGTATTGTGTTGTAATTTTAATTTATTAAGTTGCCACTTGAGCTACTTAATGAAGTAGCCATGTTTGTGGCCGGTCAAGCGGCGGTGAGCCCGCAGAAGCTCAACCCGCTTCTGGCGGATGCCCATACACTGGGCGCGTATTGCCGCCAGCAATACCGCCAGTTGTGTGTGCAGCGCCGAGGACTGATTGGGCGACGCATGGAGGCGCTTCATTCGCAACTAGCCGGCTGGCGATTTGTGATCCCCGTTAATCTCTTATTAGGCCTACGTCCCATAGCGTTAGAAATTGAACGTCTATGGTTGCGCCCCATTAGAATGTGCTTCCTATGTTTTTCGATTTCTTCCCGCGAAATGAACTCCCACCCCGCTTGTCATCACAGCTTCCATGTTAACTGTTTTAATCGTTGGCGTTCCCTTTATCACTTACAAGTTTGTCCTTTTTGTAGAATTAAAAATGATTCAACCGTACCAGTGATAGTATTTCCTCAAAATCCGTAATTGTAATGATTAATTTCGCCTACAAATAAATTTGTAAAACCCGAATTTGTAAATGGTTTTTTTGAATTACCCAGAACCTTCAGGGTTTTATGGTTAGGATGGAATCTTTGTGTGTGTGTGTGTGTGTTTCTATCCCCACGGCCCATTATTTGTTTTGATTTTTAGTTGCCCCTTGAATTGCTGGCGGAAGTTGCCGGCTTTGCTTCGGTCAGCACGCCAGCGGTGCTGACCGATGCCCATACCATGGGCGCATACACCCGTGCACGTGTTGGCCGGGTGCGCCGGGCACGCCTCCATGGGATCAGCAGGGAGATCCTAGCTCTTCGTGCACTGGTTCGTCGGATGTCCAACAGGCAACTGGTTGTCAGCTGGCACATCTTTTTGGCCGCTTGTCGCCGTCGAGTGCTGGCCATTGAGCGGCTGTGGTGGCCCCCTTGTCCCCGACGTGTAACCACATTCATCCAACACCCACACACGACCATCTGCTTTATATGTTTCGGGTTTTGTGATATAATGAGCCCCCGTACAATGCTGTACTCCCATTGTTCACATAGTTATCACTTGAATTGTATTAGGCCTTGGGTGGGCCACCTTAATAACCCGTTTACCACCAAGAAACCGTGTCCCATTTGTGTGATGAAAAATATGACATCCTTTTTCCCCATATTTATGATGCAGCATTTGGTTTGAATATTGAATAAAATTTTCCTGAAGTGTGTTTTTTGATAATGTACCCAATTAAGAGGTTGAAAACAAATCGGTGTAGTGATCTATCATTTTGGGGGCACCGTTCAGACATATACTCAGACTTAGGATGGGGGGATGGTTTTATAATAGGCATGATGTTTTTAGATGGCCTCCTCCGACGCATATTTTGTGATTGAACGGAGCACTCCGATGCGCAACGTGTCGCGCGGGACTCGAGGGGAGGTATGCGAGATTCGCTTCCTCCCCCTGGAGGACCACGCGCGACCCGATCTGGCGATGGAAACGCTGATTGGAATGTTGCTCGCACGGGTGCTGGACGGCCATCCCCCACCAATGTTGGTGGGCCTCCAGCTACACCCGCCCAGCTTCGATCGTCCATTTGTGATCCGGCTGAGACCACCGGAGCAGAATAACCCGGCGGCGCTCGCAGCCGCCATCGAGCGGCTCAACGACCAGTCGGGTGCGGAAATCAACCTGATGGAGGGCACAACGCTAACCAAAGTGTTGGCGGTGTGGCCCGCACAGGCGATCCGCGCCGATGCCGGAGGTAATTTTGCATATTGCCTGGCATATCAGTGTGGGTCTATATAGGCGCATGCGACCTGGACACGGAGCATTGCGTGAGCCAACGGTGCCAATCACTGGTGCGCGTCCATAACCCGGGGGATCGGCTGTGTCTTGCGCGTGCCGTACTACTGGGACTGCGCGACCGTCAATGTCGTCAAGGGGGTGGTGGTCGGAACGCATTCCACCGTCTGCATGTTGCCAACCAACACCGGCATGGTCCGGAGGCGCGCCACATGCTCCGACGAGCGGGCATTTCTCGTCGCAAACAGCTGTACACGCTGGCGGATGTGCATCAACTGCAGTTGTGGCTCAACCAGCGCTTCGGCGAGGGCCAAGTTCGCCTGGTTGTGTTCCAGAAGGAACTGCAGTACCGGATTGTGTACAAAGGAGGAGGAGGACAAAGGTTGGCTTTTTTAAAATGACATTTTGTAATTGGTGATTCCAGTGGTCGCGCGGCCCATTTTAATCTGTGCCTGCTGTTGGAAGGTCAGAACTTCAATTATGTGGGCAAAATTGAGCAACTACTGCGCGTGCCCAAATTTTGTGTTGATTGCGAACGGCGCGCGGACCGTCTGTACCATGCATCGGGGTGCACTGTGGTGTGCCGCCTTTGTCTACGGTTTGGCCCGGAGTTTCCGTGCCAGGAGCAACAGGTGATCACATTTTATGGTTGTTGTAAACTTTTTTTACAGCTACCTAATGGTGGAACCAGCGCCAGACAATGTCCAGATTGCCAGTTCATCTTCCCCAACGAGGATTGCTTCAACTGGCATCGGGCCAATCAGCCACCAGCTGACGCGTTGGACCGGCGTGGCGCCTATGCATGGACACCCATCTGCGTGTGGCGTCGTGTTTGCCGTCAGTGTTGGCGCATTGCCTACCTAGGAAAACACCAATGTCCCACCACTTTTGCTGGGACCGCCTGCAAACGCTGCAACGGGCCACACACGCCGGAATTGCCTTGCTTCATCCAACCAATTGTAGATCGTCAGGCGAGAGATGATGACGACGAGGATGATGTAAACGGCGACGACAATGATGACGACGGGGAGGAGGAGTACCGGAACAACAGGGGACGAAACAACATGCCGGTTAGGCTGTGCTTCTTTGACGCTGAGACTTCGCAGGAGACACCGATGCCGCTGCGCACCCAGGTGGCGCAAAAGCACGTGCCGCTGTTGATTGTTGCCGAAGTCATCTGTTAGCATTGTATACGGGTGGGAATCCGGGTGCATGACGGCCATGGCCAGCGGGCACCGAATTGTGTATGTGGGACGGTGCGAGGGCCTCGGATGCGCCAGTGGGCATCACCGCCATTCCGGAATGCGCCCGGGGACGCGACACTGCCGCCATCGGCACCCACATACAACCCGCGCCGCTTCTTCTTCCATGCCTTTGATGACGACGCTGATCCGGTGGACCAATTCCTGGATTTTCTGCTCAATTCTGGCACCCGCCAGTGTCAAACGGTGTGCATTGCGCACAATGGTGGCAAATACGACTTCCACCTGCTTCTCGAAGCGTTGCATAGGCGCAGTCAACCACCTCGCCGCCTGTGCACCAGTGGGCTGAAAATTTACTCTATGCGTCTGCAGGGCATGAACCGTCGGCGCGTGTTGTTCAAGGACTCGCTAAACTACTTTTTCTGTGAGCTGGACGCACTGACCAAGAGCTTTGAAATTCCGGCCGAGCTGGCAAGCGCAAAGCCCTACTTTCCCTACCTGTACATCCAACGTCGCCACCTGCACCAACGACTCCAGGGACTGCCCGCCGAACAGCATTACCAACCGGACTGTATGAAGCCGGCAAAACGCACCAGCTTTTTGCGCTGGTATGCGGACAACGCTGCGAGCGGCACATTCCAGCTGCGTGAACAACTAATCTTGTATTGCGCAAATGACGTGGCCATCCTGCGGGAATCAGTGCTGCGCTTTCGCCACCTGATTGCCGAACACACCCAGGGCCTCGACCCGTTCATGGTGGCGTCTACGGCCGCTGGACTGGCGCTGGCCACCCTCCGGCGCTGCTTCTTGCCGCCAAACCGACTGGTGCACTCGCCGGAGGGCGGCTATTTGCGTGGCCGGAGGGCATCCGCCGAGTCCCAGCGGTACATCCGCTTCTTTGAGCTCACCCATCCGGGTGCCCAAGTGCAATGTGCCAGCTGGGCAGTTGGAGAGGCGCACATTGAGGACTCTGGGTACCGGGTGGATGGGTACTGGGCCCGGCCGGCGCCTCAGCCCCCGCTGGCAATTGAATGGTTGGGCTGCTTCTACCATGGTTGGTTATTTTTCCAAATTTGTCAAAATTCCTATCATCAAAAGGGTGTCCGGACTGCTTCCCCGAAAGGCAGCAAAAACTGGCTGCCGGTCGCACGGCGGAGGACCTGTACGAACGCACGGTGCATCGCCTGTGGACCCTGCAGCACGTGTACGGCTGTGAACTGCATGTCCAGTGGGCGTGCAAGTGGAAGGAGCAATTGCGCCGGGATCCGGCACTTAAACAGCGCTATGAGGCGGTGTTTGTGCCCGGACCGTTCAACCCCCGGGAGCATGCCCTGCGCGGCGGGCGAACCGAGCCCTTCAAGCTGTACCATCGATGCACCGACACACAGGAGATTATATGCATAGATATCGTAAGTTTTCCCGCCCATCACCAATGTTTATTCAACTACAGGTGAGCCTCTATCCATATGTGATGAAGGTGAACCCGTTTCCGGTTGGCAACCCGCGGGTGTTGACACGTGAACAGCTGCTCTACCCGCCAACCGCGCCGCTGCCATGGTGCCAGCCGGCAGCCAACACCTTCCGCGGTCTGTTGTATGTACGGGTGCTTGCGCCGACCAGCATGCGCCTCCCACTGCTCGGCTATCGCACCACCGATGGCCGCTTCACCTTCCCATTATGCAGACGTTGCAGCGATCGGCGCCAACAGCGCCCGTGCCGGCACGGGGACATGGAACGGTCCTGGGTGGCGGGCTACACCCACGTGGAATTGAATAAGGCCCTCGAGCTGGGCTATCGCGTGTTGGACCTGTTCGAGGTATTTTTATTTTAATTACTCTCTTGATTGGTGGAATTGCTGAAGGTGTGGCACTACGACGAGTGGGATGACTCGCTGTTTAGCTCCTACGTCAACACGTTCGTGGGGCTGAAGCAGCAGGCAAGCGGGTGGCCGCCCGGGTGCGACACCGATGCCGAGCGCCAGGCATATGTGGAGCAATTTGAGCGCCAGGAGGGCATCCGGCTGGATCCGGCAAAGGTGGCCCCGAATCCCGGCCTTCGCCTCATCGCCAAAACATTGGCCAATTCACTGTGGTATTTTTCCATGCAGTTGTTGTTTTGATGTGAAATTTAGGGGAAAATTGGCCCAACGTGTGGGCCACACCGAAATTCGGTACACACGGACACCCGCGGAATTCCATCGGCTGCTGGGGGACACCACGTTGGAGCACCTGGATTTTGCCCACGTGTCCCCCCACATGGATCGATGCGTGGTGCGGCGGCGGCCAGAGTTCTCCAGGGCGCCTCCCACCAATTGCCTGCCAGTGGCCATCTTTGTCACCTCGTACGCGCGGCTGCACCTGTACAGCTTCATGGAACAAGTGCTGGCGGCTGGCGGAGAAATTTTATACATCGGTAATTGTGTGATGTTTGCATTTTTATCATTTTTGGCTCAGATACCGACTCCATCTATTATGTGCTTGGAAGGGGGAGTCCGTGCGTGCCCGAGGGCGAGGCTCTCGGACAGATGAAGAGGGAACACGTGGGCAGGCGCATTGTTGAATTCGTCGCTGGGGGCCCGAAAAACTATGGCATACAACACGTGGATGCTGCGAGCGGGGGCGATCTGAAGGCCGAGCTGAAAATCCGGAGTTTCCGCCTCACCTATGCTGCCAGTCAACTGTTGAATTTTGAGCGGATGAAGGAGCTGATTCTGGCCAGCTACGACATTGACGGACCAATGTAGTTTTGATACAAATTTCTGTTCACTAATATGCTGCACTTAGCGATGACGTGTTGTTGGCGGACCCAGAGGATGATGCGTACGTGTACGGAATGGGAGCCCCCCAGGCGCAGCGAGTGCACTTTCCGCAGATTGGCCGGAACATGATGGCCGACCTGTACACGTACATGGCCCGCAAGGATTATCGCCCCTTCTACGCCAAAGGCCGACTACGACCGGGCATGCAAACACGTCCCTTTGGCTATCGGGAACCCCCGCCTATTCCCAGAGATGTCCCCAACTGATCATGTTTTATGCAGATAAAATTGAAATCAATTTGTTGAATGCTTGGTCCATATGGGTTTCCTCACGGACACCGGTTACAATCACTTTACCGGTGTGATACAACAAACAGGTGGCAATCGCATTGGGGTCAATTGGCATCTTTAAACGCAGGGCGGGGAAAATGGTTTGATCAAATGCGACAGTGTAGTCGGCGGGGAATTTGAGCTTTGCCAATGACAGTCGGGTGGGCAGTGCGCAGGATCCAACAATGTTGACGAGTCGTAGATTTTGGACTTCAAGTGTCGTTCCTCCTTGTTGATGTGCAAGTGCAAATTGTAGTCGTCGTCTAGCTCGTTCAGCTTCCCTTACGGCCTGATTCGGATGCGCGACGCCGGTCATCACCACACGAGCAGTGCTGAACACAAGGCACGCAACCGTTTGGTGGCCATTTCGCATTCGCATGATTATGCCATGGAAGCGCCGGGGATTGTACTCAGTGTTGCACCCATTTCGTGCAATGGTCATAAATTGCTCACGCGTAAAGCATTGGGGTAACAATTTGAAGGCAACGGTGCAATTTTGAATTTTATACATTTAGCAAAAAATGAGTACAATTTTGAATTTTATACATTCGGCAAAAAAATGAATCACAAAACGAATGATCATCAAATCTTCTGCACACTCAGACATTCCATAGGGTACAGGGTGCGGTGGTTCCCGCCTCCAAACTGAATGACACATGGCAACTGCGGATGGAGTAATTTGATGCCATGCTTCACGTAGTAGTAGGCCCGCACCTAAAAGGGAAATTGGAAATATTTTGCATATTTCTAACCGTTATTCCGAGGTAGCCTCGCATTGCAAACACGCTGTGGGCACTTTGGGTGGTCAGATCGTTGCAGCGCACGTTGATGTTTCGCCCACGCAAATGATTGGTTCGCAACGGAGGTCATGGCGAAGATGGTTGATGATCGCGCGCCGGGAGCTCAAATTTTGCAGCAATACATGCAGTTCCTTGACCGAGCACTTGTGTTGTTGGCACAAATGCTCCAGCAATGGCACCAGGGGTTTGTTGTTGTTGCAAACACACTCTCTCTGCACTTCTAAATTGTTGGGATTATTATTTGCCGGTCTGCATGTGATACCTTTAATTTCCTCTGTTTGCACTTCAGCATCTAAAAACATGTTAATTATAAAAATTTTAAATTGAAAAAAAACCTTTCTTTTCCGGCGGGATGTTTTCTTTATCTTCTTCATCGATCATTTCCAGCCAGTTCATTTCATCCTTCTAAACTTGAGAAAATTTGGTTAGAAAATGTTTTTACCTTGTCCGCTTCTTCGTCGTCATTTTTCACCCCAATTTCTTGGTAGGCATTGTTGATCCAGTCCGTGGCAAGAATATAGTCCATTTTTAGGTAAATAAAGAAGTAAAATCTAGGCGTTATATATATATATACATGTATAAAAAATGGTTGAAAAATGCAAAAATGGAGCAAAATTATCAAAACTTTGCACAGTCCGATGTACAGTTTCGCCACCCGTTCACGCTGACAATATCCGGTAGCACGGGGAGTGGAAAGTCGGAATGGGTCATGAAGATGTTGCAAAATTTGCCCTCGTTGACAACTGAGCCGGTTGCCGAAATTTTCTATTGCTATGGCGAGCTGAACCCTAATGTGATGAAATTGCAACGGGCAGGCACTATGAATGGGACCGGGGTGTTTGTGCACAATGGGTGCCCAACAGAGGACCAGGTGTCCCAGAGGGCAAGGCGCACCCGGGGCAAATTGCTTTTGGTGTTGGATGACCTGATGGTGGGCATGGGTCAGCAATTTTTGGACACCGTTTTCACACGTGGTTCCCACAATTGGGGTGTCAGTGTGGTGCTGGTGACGCAGCACTTGTTTTCAAAGGAGCTACGTGTCGCCAGGAATAATTCGCATTATTTGGTGTTGATGCGAAATCCGGCGGGGCAGCTGCAAATTCGCACCCTGGCCTCACAGCTGTTCCCGGGGCGCACCCCATTTTTTGTTGAAGCCTATCAGGATGCGTGTGGCAACAATTTTGGATACTTGCTGGTGGATATGCACCCCGCGAGTCCAGAAGCCCTCCGCCTCCGAACACATATATATGGGGAGTCAAACATTGTTGTGTATATGCCAAAATGATCAGCGTAACACCGCTGATTTCCAAAAATGGAACCTTTTTGCAAGAAATTTGTTCCACTCGCCGGAAACGCTCACAGCAAGAACTGGTAAAAACTGCAACGGATGAACAATTGCTGTGTCTAGTGGAAATTTGTGTGAATATTTTAAAGGGTCGTGTACCGCTGCGTAAAACTCATCTGAAAAAACTCAAAAGTCAGGCTCATGCGCTAAGGCGACTGGCCCGAACGAGGTGTTCGCGCTCTGCAAAGCGGGTGCTGTTGCAAGAGGGCAAGGGATTGCCTGCCATTGCAGGTCTTTTGACCAGCATTGTGGTGCCCATGATTGCCGATGCGATCATGCATAAATAGAAGGGGCATAATTTAAACACCCTAAAATGCGCCACGCTAAAAAGTTCTATCTGATTCCAGAGGAAATTTTTGATGAAACTTTTGCACAAAATGATGCATCCCCCGTGGGTTTGGTGAAAAAACGAATGCGTCAGATTGTGCATGATGACGCTCTAAATGAGGGGGAAAAGGCCACACGGTATCAGCAAGAGTACAAGAGGCTAAACAAGTTGGCCAAAGATGATGCGGATCAGCCTGTTAATGTGCACTTAAAAAACCCGCAAGATGTTGTTGATCTGTTACAACAACCACCACCGCCAAAAAAGGAGCCGGTAAAAACACCAAAACGTAAGACGAAAAGGGCAAAAACACCACCACCAGGCCCGGCAATAGATGAGTTTGACGAAGAGGAATGGGATGATGCTGTTGCCAAATCGCCTATAAAATTGCGACCAAAAAAGGCATCAGCACCAGAACCGGAAATTCAAAATTATGCATTGACCAAACACAAGGTCATGGAATATATCATGCAAAACAGTAAAGATTTAGGAGTAAGCAGCGATCGAAAAGTTTTGCGAGCAGATGGGCAAGTATACAAGACCAGCAGTGTGGATGAAATTGTCGCGCATTTGTTGAACAAGGACCGGAAGAGCCAGTTCAAAAATTTTCCCGCCGGTTACAAGGAATTTGTGGAGAAGGCTAAATTGCATCCCTTTTTGAACATCTATCTTTTCCCGGAGAAGCCACTCCAATTTGGAAGTGGTGCTATGGCGTCGTTTAAAATAAATAAAAAGAACACCGGGAATCCAAAAATGATCTTCAAATTTAAGCCCCAGCTATGGTATTAGATGATAAAAAAATACGCTTGTTGGAGCACTTGTACAAGGATGTAAATTCCCCTGTCTGCTTCACCAGCGTGGAGCCGATATTGAGGGAGGCCAAAAAGCATGACGCGAAAATCACGCGTAAAAATGTTGTGGATTTTTTGGCCAACCAACCGGCTTACACGCTACACCGTCAAGCCAAGAGACGCTATGTTCGACTGCCTACACTCGCACCTGGTCTTCACACTGAATGGCAAGCGGATCTGTCGGTGTTTGATCGTCTCGCCAGAAGCAATCGTGGACACAAATATTTGTTGGTCTGTATTGACACGTTGAGCAGGCTGCTGTTTGTTGAACCGGTAAAGTCCAAATCCAGCGCCGACATGATTGCGGCATTTGAGCGTCTGTTTGAGCGCTCAAAATACGTGCCTTGGAAACTGCTGACCGATCAGGGAGTTGAATTCACCGCCAAACGTGTGCAAGACTACTTCAAGTCCAAGGACATGGAGCACTTTTGCATGTCCACTTCGCCCCAGTTCCATGCTGGGATGGCCGAAAGGGCAAACCGGAGCATCAAAGAGCGTCTGTACCGTTATTTTACAGAGCGACAGACGCAGACATGGATAAATGTCATCCAACCTATTGTGGAAGCAATAAATCGTTCGCATAATTCCAGCATCAACATGCGCCCCGTAGATGTCACATTTAAAAATGCAGAGCAGGTGAGACAAAAATTGGTTGAAAAGGCAATGCTCAGTAGACCAAAACGAGCGGCAAGGTTCAAAGTGGGCGAAAAGGTGCGCATTGAGAAGCACAAACATGTCTTCCAAAAGGGCTACCTGCCTCGGTTCACCAGTGAAATATTCACTGTGGCCGAGGTGCACACGGAACGCTCTCCTGTGGTTTACCGACTACAGGATGCTGACCAGGAGTTGATCCGTGGGTGGTTCTACGGCAATGATCTGTGTCGTGTGCGAACGACTGCTGCCGAGCCCCTTTATGACATTGAGCGTGTAATCAGACACAGAATCAGGGATGGGGTGGAATATGCGCTGGTAAAGTGGAAGGGTTATGAGGCGCGCCACAATAGTTGGATACCCGCCAGCTCAATTACACGGAAAAATATATAAAGCACATGGTTTTGAAACCCATAAAAATGCCTTCATCATCATCGTTCTATGTTGTTCTTCCTTCAAACACCAATGTGGACGGGAATCGTACAAATTCGTTTCGTGTCCGTTTGCCGCGCAAGTTGCAGTTCAATTCTGAATGGGAAGTGGGGCTGGGTGTGATTGTATACCCGCATTCCTGGCCCTCTCTGGGGACGGATGTTGAACAGTTTGTTGAAATGGAGTGGCAAACTGGCGAATGTGTGTACATTCCGGTGCCGGCATCCAATGTGACCACACCCGCTGAGCTGGGCAAAAACCTTTACAAACTGCTCGGCGATGGCAATGAGCCATTGGCACAAAAAACAAGGACTGCCCAGCTCAGCTATTCGGAGGCAACCTCTCGCGCCATTATAGCTGCTAAGGATGAATTCATTGAGTTCAAATATGAGTCCGGGGAAATCCCTCCCAGAGCGGCCGAGGACACCGATGACTCTTACATCAGGAAAATGGACGCATATTTTGCTTCGTTGAGCCCAGAGGACGCGGAACTCCTACAAAAGATTCATGGTGGCAAGCTGGAGAGGGAACTCCAGGCCATGCATGCAGAAGATTTACACATTTATAATGAAACAAAAAATCGGGGCGGGTTTGAGGTGTGGGTACAGGCCTACCGGAAGGCCCGTTTCACCTGTCAAATTCACTATGTTTCGTTGATAAACCGATTTGTGATAAAGCTGGACCCGCGGTATGTGAAGCGAATTCGCATCTCGGACCAACTGGCCTACATACTCGGCTTCAACAGTACCGAATTCACCGAGGAGGAGACTCAGGCCCGGTTCATGCCCGATATGCGAGGAGGTGTTTCCTCCTTCCATGTCTACGCACCGGAGCTGATCGAACCAATGATGCTCGGGGATGTGACTGCGCCTGTGCTTAGAATTGTCACCATACGCGGCGCACCGGATGAGATCATCGAAGAACAGTTCATTTCAATTCAATACCATCGGTTGCTTTTAAAAGAAATTTCAGAAATTTTCATTGAAATCCGTACCCATAGCGGTAGCTTGATGCCGTTCCAGTATGGAACATGTACATTAACTCTACACTTCCGGAAAGCTTCCTATTTCTGATGAACACTTTTGAAATTAATAAAGTGCTTTCGAGGAATTCGGTAACTTTTCAGAGTTATCTGGGTTGTTTTGCCTCTGACCAAATACCTGTTGGCAATCTGTTTCCCTATTGCATGGTGATCAATCTTGACCCTAGTGCATTCCGGGGTACCCATTGGGTATCCGTGTTTTGCCAACGACCAGATCAAATTGAATATTATGACCCGTTGGGGGTATGGCCTCCGATGAGTCCCGATATTTGTGAATATCTGGCCACATTTCCCCTTATTCGTTTTAACACATTGGCCCTTCAGTCTGCCTTTGCCCGGTCTTGTGGCAGGCATGCCATATTTTTTCTCTACCACCGCTGCAGGGGGGTACCATTTGAGAGAATTGTGCGTTTTTTGCATACAAGGAGATCATCGCCAGACAAAATTGTTAATGAGTTTGTCAAAAATGCCATTTTCGGTAAACATGTATAAATAGAACAGCAATAATAGGACAATTTTCAAAAAGATGCACATAGACTTTGATCCTTCAAAAGTTGACTGGTACACATTTACACAGAGCTCACCCGAACTTGCGGTGGTTCAATATGGCGGCTACAGCGTGTTCAGAGGGGCGCCGTTCCAACGCGGTGCCGGTGTGGGTTCCATATTTCGGAGCCTGTTGCGCTATCTGATCCCAATCGGCAAGGAAATTGGTTCGGCAATTGGTCGTCAGGGTTTGGAAACCGGCAACCGTGTGCTCACCAATGTGCTGGAGGGCAAAGACCTGAAACAGACCTTGGTGGATGAAAGCAAAACCGGCTTAAAAATTTGCTTGAAAAAGCGGCGAGTAATTTGAAGAAAGGGCAGGGCTTCGACTTCAAACGCTACCAGAAAGAGGGAAGTAGCGGAAAGAAGCGAACAAAACATATAAATAGGCTGCAATCCACAATTGGTCCACCCACACTTCTTCCTCCCTCCAAACGTGGTAGGAAGAAACCCAATAAACGTCTTCGCGTTGACTCTTTGGGAACATATTAAGCAATGACTTGTCCCCAAAAAATTTCCGAGAGCAGCCCTTTGGCCACAAATAGCGCATTAAACATTTTTTCTGTGCCTCCAACCAATGTGTCTGTGGTTCGCTCCTTTTTCCGGGAGGTGCTACCGCTTGCCACAATCACTCAGGAATCGCCCTACCTTTTCCGTCTGTACAGCGATAATCTGTGGACGGATCTGTCCCAGATTTACCTATACCTTGAGCTGTCCATTGAAAAACCAAATGCAACCGGGCGATGGGTCCCAATTGAGGCGACCGAAATAGGTGTAGGCTCCATACAGGGCATAGGTCAAACCTTTGTCCAACAGCTCAAGGTTTCAGTTGGGAATTCAGAGGTGTATGATAGTGGAAATTTGTACCCGTATAAGGCCTACATCACCAATGAACTGTCATTTCCGGCTAGCGTTAAGGAACATTTTCTTGCTTCAATTGGCTATTACCCAACCACGTCGCATGATGATGCCCAAGACCGGGGGTTCGCGACCCGTTGTGGACTTTTTGAGAGGGGGAAAAAGGCCCAGTTCCTCTCAAGGTTGGATTTTGATCTGGGCAATCAAGAACTTTATTTGCTGAATAATTTGGATTTGCTATTCACAATCTATAAGGCCAAAGATGCGTTCCTTTTGCAAACACTTGCGGCCCATGACCAGACCAAGTACCGGCTTGCGGTACATGATGTAAAACTCTACACTAAAATGGTTGAGGTCCAACCCTCGCTGAACATGAGCATCTACAAAACGCTGGAAAAACAACCAGCCACCTATTCCGTGCGTAGAACCGAAATTAAGTCCACTTTCATCAGCGCTGGTCGCTATGAGATGGACTATAATGCGTTTAGCGCAACCATACCCCGTAGGCTGACCATCGCAATGGTGGACAACAAGGCCTTTAACGGTGACTACACACTGTCTCCGTTCAATTTCAAACCCTTTGACATTAGGGAAATTGCAGTCCATGCGGGAGGCATGGTATACCCGGTTGTACCATACAAACTAAATTTTGATGACAATTTCCACGTGCGCGCCTTTGTGGACCTATATGAGGCGCTGGGAATGGCAAACTCTGAGCACTCCTTTGACATTACGCTAGACGAGTTCAAAAGTGGGTGGACCTTCTTTGTGATCCCTCTCACTTCCACACTGGACGACAGTTGTGGCTTTGAGCTGTTGAGAAGTGGAACCACCAGCATTCGGGCAACTTTCAACATTCCCATCCCGCAGGGAGGTGTTGAAATGATCGTCCTAGGAGAATTTGATCAGATGGTCATGATTGACTACAATCGTCATATTGTCTCTGATTCAAAACTGGGCTGAGGAAAACATATATAAACGCGAGCTCATTTGCAAATATCACCAAAATGAATAACACAACCATAGAGCAGCCCCAAATTTTAATCTTTCAAGAACCAATTCCACCCATTCCCACTGTTTTACAAACAGTCCTAATGTTTTCGCACTATCTGATTGCATTCCCCGTCTTTTTGTTGTGCTGGTATGGCATTATAAACTTTTTGAAAAGACGTGGCCATATCAGCACAAGGGATGCCGATTCCATGATGGAAGAGCTAAAGTACATTCCCCGGAGACCGCCCGTGCTACTAGCACAACATGGAACTGGAGCCAATAAGTCATGATTTTACAGATGGATGATGAACTATTGCCGGATGCTGAAAATCCCGAGCTTGACATGGTGGAAGAACTCGAATGGTTCAGCAGCTTCCGGTATGCCGCCGACGTGATAGACGGCAAATGCACATTGGCGGTGCTGCACATGTGCAGGGAGTGGGAGGCGGTTTCTCTGGTGGAAGATGTATATTTTTTCAATTTTTAAATAATAACCCTAAAAAAATTTCCAGCACTATAAATGGTGGCGCGCACACATGAGCTTGAGGACAATATGCAAGAATGCCATTGAAAAATATTTTGTGATCAGTGAAGTTCCGCACCAAATTCGTCGGATGATGTAATTTTATGCAAAAATAAAATGGTATATTTCAAAGTTTTTTACATTTATTTGCTTAAATAGTGTTTAACAATGATCTGAAACCGTATCTAAAGACAAAAGTTGATCGGATCCTCCTCTTTCAGTGCGGCGTAGAGGCACTGTCTGCATAATGACTCGTAGCTTTCTTGGCCACCAATATGAGTGATCTGTAACATGAAATTTAGTTTTGATTCAACCGTCATATTCACCTCGAGATCTCCATCATTCGGCTGGTCGGACAGCAGTCGATGGGTAAACTGTGCATTGTTGTTTTGGCACTTGAAGCATTGCGCGGTGAGTAGATCCATTTTTTCGGCATATGGGAGCAGTTCTGCCACCGTGGGAAACATGTGGCGTTTGAAGGTTGCATTGAGTGCCGCCACAATGATGGTTTTGCGGTGTTTGTTGGCGAGCAATTGGGCAACCGGTGCCAGGTCTCGGAAGAACTGTGCCTCGTCGATGCATATTACCTGGACCCCAGGTTTGGTGAGCTGATCATACACGTCCATCAGTTCATTGGCCAGCAGAGCGTTGTTGGGGCTGAGCTCTCCGGTGTGTGCGCGTATTTTGGTCTCGTGACGTTTTTTGTCCAACTGGTGCTTCACATATACCACGCCGAGGCCCGCGAGTTCACTGTGCTTTGCCATCTTGAGGAGCTGGGTGGTTTTTCCAGCGAACATTGGACCGATAATAAGATGAATGGACATTTTTGGAAAATGATTGGAAACTGACTGATTGCTTCCCCTCCATAGTCCCTATTATGGCCAGANATTATCACAAATCGCTGATTGTTTTCTCTCTGCTTGCCTCACCTATACTCTCTCCCAATTGGTTTTTGGTCTGTCTACCCTTCCCCCTGTGCTGATTCAGCATAGCTTCTTTGGACATGGGGTGCGGGGGTGGGGTAATCGATAAAAAAGATACTCGCCCTATGTAGTGGAGAAGCCTTATTCAATATTGACTGGCAGAGAAGATTTGAGAAGCCGTGATCAGGCAAAGATATCTTCTTTAGCCAAGAAGTTACGACCAGCAAAGAAGATTCCGATGGTACAAAAGTGTAAATATTTTTTATTCGAATAATTAAGTTGAATACATTGACACACTTGCACGACATTATATGGAATTTATCTTCAATCCTCTTGACGAAGAATTCCGTATTCAATTGTGTGAGAACTGTAATAAAATTGTGGTTTGTATCATAAAATTACACTGGTCTGAACATTATCAAGGTGATGATCCCATTTTTTATGAGGAGGATTTTGAATTTGTCTCGACAAATTACGATCCCGGTGAAGTTATCGAAATACTCGCTGATGGGAACTGCGGCTAGAGGAGTATCTCTTTAGCTTTAACCGGTACAGAAGAGAACCATGAAATGATCAGTAGATGTATTTGAATTTTTGGATGAAAAATGTACCAATTTTCGCTTTACCACTCGGCCGTTATCATTCGGCCACCATTGCTTTGACCGCCACCCCTTAGCCCGTTCCGTCCAAGAATTTTTATTCGCCTTTTTCTTCTTTTATTGCTGTTTTGGTGTGTCTTAAGTTGGCTTTGTGTATCTACGTTATGGGCTGAAACACAACTCTTTATATAACTTATAACTATTTAACAAATAAAAAATAAAGTGAAACCTACTAAAAAGGCCCATCCTTATATTTATTTTTTTGCCTACTTTTAAAATAGTAAATTTCAATTTACTGTATTATTTATTTTAAATTAGTATTTTTTAATTATATAATTAATATTTATTTTATGTTTATTTTATAATCATGTAACTTTTTATTCATTCCGTTATTGGCACTTTTCGACTAACGCCCACATTGGCATTTTCCCACATTGGCACTTTTCGCAAACGCCCACATTGGCACTTTTGACAAACGCCCATATTGGCACTTTTCGACTAACGACATAGCACCTAAGCATTCATATGGTCTAATTTTATGGATCCATACAGAATTTTATGAAAGGTTATAAGATCATTCTTTAATGCATATCGTTAAAATACAATGTTGAATAAAATTTTTTAGTGAATTTGAGCACTGGTACTCAAAAAAATCGACTGGTACTCAAAAATAATTTTGAGTCTCAAGATAGCCCGTCTTTCAAGTAGTGCCGAAATTACCATTAAAATACCTAGAGTACCGTTAAATTAGAGGGGTACCGTTAAATTTTTCAACCTCGGCCAAAAGGTATCAATTTTTCACACGACAAAACACCCAAATATTCCAAAGATGCTAAAAATTTGCAATGAAAAATCGAGCAAATTCTGACGATAAACGACAAATATTTGGGGGGCCGCCTATCCCACCCCAAGTATTGATAAATCATTTTAAAATGTAAAATTATTCACATTTTTAAAGTATAACCCCATTTTTGGAAAGCAAAAAAAAGCTACTTTACCCCGAATTCCAAATAGATTTTTTAACCCGGCTTGCGGTTTTTTTTGCGGAATTTTATGATATGAAGTGCGATTTAAAAATTTCAATTACGGTTCGCGCTTGAGAATTAAATTTTTTGAAGATATTGTTGTTTGTTTGCCTCCTTTTTGTTAGAATTTGACCTTTTTCATGCATCTATATTTCATGTGAAAGTAGTTATATAAAGATGAATAAAGGCCCTGGAGCACATGGGGCTTGGGCTTATTTTATTCCATTCATGTATTATATTTGAATGTATTACATTTTTGGGAAAAAAGTTTGGCCAAAATATTTATGAGGAGGATGCAGGATATCTCAAACACAGCTGCCCACATGATTCAACCACCAATTCCAAAAATGGCTTGTGCCACTGACTTGCACTTTCCATTTTTGGTGTCTATAACCCTTGATATTACCCTCAAAAAATGATCAAATTTGGAAAATGGTTGAAGATATTGAATTGCACTTTCCTTTTTGGTGTCTATTGGCGCCATTATTTCGTATTCGTTTTGTCCAATCAATCAACCTTTTCTGGCCAACAGAAATTTCGATATAAGAGCACCAAAAAGCGATGGCAAATTCAATCCATTCTTCATTATTTCATATTCCCATACAATTCCCGAAGAACAATTCCCTGAAAAATGTCCTCATCGGTTCAGTTGCGCTTCTTGTTTGCCTTCGTCCTGCTGCTGCTGATGGCGTCTTTTATTGCTCTGTACGGCGTTGATGCAGGTGAATCAAAATTTGAGAACGGTAATTTTGCAAAACTCCGAAAGAATTTTTTGGAACATTTTTTAAACAAAACTTCAAATGACAAGATAAAGTAGAAAATTATTCATGATTTTAGGCACAAAAATTTCAAGATTTTTTGGGAGAACTTTACAAGATTTTATGTCAGTAAATTTGGTTTAATTTTCAGAATATAAGTACTTATTAGGGTTACCGCGGTGACCCCGTCCCCGTCCCCGCGAGAGTGGCCAGGCCCCATCCCCGCGGCCTTGTCCCCGCGGGCACACGGGGACAAAATGCACCCCTAAGAAACAGGGCTGGGCGAAATTTCGAGTTTCGAGTCCTCGAAATTTCGAGGTTTTTTGAATTTTCGAATTACGAGTTTCGATTTCGAGCAAAATGCTCGAAACTCGAAACTAAAATGCACCCCTAAGAATGGGGGTTTAGGCTGGCAAGTGGCAACATGCACCCCTAAGTATCGGGTCTTCATTTAAATATTTTTGTCAACACGATTCTCCTGCATATATCTAGCCGTCTGTCACCTACACCATTTCGTTTTTTCTACTCCCTATTTTAGCTTGCCGAATAGGGGACAATGCAAAAAATATACGAAATATCTCCAAGACAAAACATCTCCAGAAAGAATTTCCAGACTCAAAAATCTTTATATACAGGCATTGAAGAATTTCCACAAACCTGAAATTTAAAAAAATCACAAATGTCATTTTTAATTTCGCATGCTTCGGTGTTCGAAAAAATCTAAAACGAAAAGGGTACCCCAGTAAAAGGTTTTTAAAAATCGAAAAAAATTTTCACCAAAAACAAAAAATGGTCAATTTCCTTAAGAAAATTTCATAAAACTTCCAAAAATTTTCGCCGGCGGCCCCTATCGGGCCCGCCGGCGACTTCCTCTCCTCATTCCCCTTTAAATTTTTTCAGGCTACTCAACCTGTGTCCTTACAGGATTTTGAAAATTACAGGAGATGATCCTATTACAGGATTAATAGGATTTATCCTGTACATGCTTTTTTGAAATTTCATAAATGTTTTTGATTTTTTTTTTGAAATTTTTCAAAAGTTTCGAGTTTCGAGTCCTCGAAATTTCGAGTTTTTTTTGGTTTCGAGTTTCGAGTTTCGATTTCGAGTAAGCATCCGAGTTTCGCCCAGCCCTGCTAAGAATGGGGAAATCGGCCAAAATTGATCTAGATCATTATTTTTGGGAGTTAGTGGGAAAAAATGACGGAAAAATAAAATTTTCTAAACCAATTTTTCTTAAGAAATGTTCGAAAATATTGAAATTTCTCTCCGGCGGCCCCTATCGGGGCCGCCGACACAATTAATAGTGTAGCTCGGGAATAGATTCCCGAGCTTTAAAGCAAAATCAATAATTTTTCGAAAAATTTCAAAATTACAGTTCTTCATTTTTCAAAAAAAATTTCATAGGCTATGATTATTTGAAAATTTTTCGAAAATTTTTTTTATCAAAAGCAAAAATTTGGTCAATCGGGGCTGCCGAGGACCCCTTCCCTCCATTCCTCTCCTCTGAAATTTTTTTTCTTGCTACGCCACTGGTCAAAACTCAAAAGATAACTTAGGTCTCGATTTTTCGGTGTAATTTTTTCCAAAATTTCCTGAAAAATCATGAAACCTATCAATGGGCTGAGGATTGTGAGCGAAATCGGTGTCCCCCCCCAAGACAAAGCCCAGGGAATAACAACTGCCTAATTCTCGTCATCAGTAACGTGCAATTTGTCGCCCTATGAATTGTGGCAAGACTGAGCAGTAAAAATATAATTGGCCATTTGAATTTAAAATGAAAAAAATTCATTTATCCTCAGATCAGGTTGTGTTGATGTTGATTGTTGAACATGAATCATGACTCTGAAAAATCAAAAATTATGGGGAATAAAATATAGGTGTCTGAAAATACCAATGTTGAACTGGAGAAAATCAAGTTAAATATAATTTAGTAAGTCAAAATGGACGTCAATATTAGACTCAGCGTTGTTTGGCGAGTCATTTCTGAATTTAGAGCATACATGTACACTATTTTTTATTTTTATATGAAATGAATATTTTTCTTCTTTTATGTGAAATATCATTTATGTGTAATAAATTTATGTGAAATAAAGTAGCTCCATGGGTTGGTACGGAAACTTCTATGTTTTACGGGAAGAAAAAATGGAAAAACTTCTTCAAATTTAATTGAAATTTTCACTACATCATATTATTAACGAAATTTTTTAGTGTAACGCATAAAAATTCCCCAAGACCATATTCATTTATTTATTGCTAAGATCTAGAATAACAACTTGACACCAAATTTATATTTAAGAAAATTACCACGATATTAGCCTTTGAAATTAATATGCAAAATCTTTTTAATAAATTTAAATTTCCGTATTTTTTTCTTAGGAGTGCGTCAACGAGAATGTGTGACTGGAGCCCAGCTTCTACGGACGGCTGACGGATGGCAGGCCATCCTGCTCGACTTCCATGTAGAGGGCAAGGGTATCGCCTAGTGCTGCTCGAGAGTCTCGGTCTCGAGTCGAGACTTTTCTCGGTTTTTTTGGGTCTCGGTCTCGAGTCTCGGTCTCGGGTTTTGAGTCTCGGAAAACGAGACTTTTTTACACTGGATAAAATGGCATTTTTATCAAAAAGATAAAAAGGAAATTTAATTTTTTTTAGAAAAATTTGACATTTTATACAAGATAATACTTCAAAATCTTTTATAAAAAAAATCTTTTAAAAAAGGCTCTAAATTTTCAAAATTTTCTTCGGCGGCCCCTATCGGGAGCGCCGACACCTCATGAAATCATTATTCTAATCTAAGGCGCAGCCAGCAGGGAGAATTGGACGGCTGCAGCCTCCTGAACTTCAAGTCAATAAATTTCATATATCCTCTGTTAAATTCGACTAAAACTCCGAAAAATTTCTCCGACGCAATATATCGAGCCGTCGTCGAAAACCCTAATTTTACACCGAATTTTTATACTTACATTGAATTTACTTAAATTACTCCAACGAAAATTTACGAAAAATTTCAAGGAAAAAATCCACTAGAAAATTTTGTAAATAATGCCTAAATATTCGCTAAATCACTAAAATAGTAAGTAAAAAGTATCAATTGCTAAAATCTTGTAATAGGGTTTAATTTTTGAGCATTTTTGAAATGATTTTTGACAAAAAATTAAAAAGTCTCGGTCTCGAGTCTCGAGGTCAAGTCTCGGTCTCGGTCTCGACTCTCGGGTCTCGGAAAAATTTGGTCTCGTCGCACCACTAGTATCGCCTTCGCTGCCTCCGCCGAGTACAAATGGTTCCAAGAGGAAATTATTTCGCTGTACCATATGCACACCGAACAGCTAGGGTTACCGCGGAGTCCCCGCTCCCTTTGGGGTCCCCGCGGGGACCCCGTCCTTGCTGGCCTTTTCCCCGCGGGGATGCACCCTTAAGAATGGGGAAATCGGCCAATTTTGATCATCATATTTAGGAAATTGTGGAGAAAATTACTGAAAAAATAAAATTTTTCTATACAAATTTTTCATAATAAATGTTTGAAACAGTTGAAAATTTTTCCCAACGGCTCCTACCGACATAACTATGATAGTTAGTACT
The DNA here is from genome assembly GCA_001026735.1 of Rotylenchulus reniformis. Taxonomy (NCBI): domain Eukaryota; kingdom Metazoa; phylum Nematoda; class Chromadorea; order Rhabditida; family Hoplolaimidae; genus Rotylenchulus; species Rotylenchulus reniformis. The sequence goes on from LDKF01001052.1 coordinate 43,938, forward strand.
CAGGACTCGAAAATCAGTCATTTGTATTCCCACAATTGAGTCCCCATTTTTTGGTCCCCATATTTGAGATCTCGTTGTATCGGATTGTTAGAGTCCCAATATATCAGGGGCGGATCCAGGGAGATACTAGGGGGTATACCCCCTTCCCTCTAGTCCCCAAATATTAAAATTTTAAAGAGTCGGAGGAGGAAAAGGAGAAAATCGAAAATTTTTCTTAAGAAATTGGTCTAAAATCTCAAAAATTTCTCCCGGCGGTCCCTATCGAGACCACCGAACACCCCAAAAATGGATAAATTAAAGTAAAATTGCTTAATTTTAAGAGAAAAATGAAAAATGCATCCCATCTAAGAACTATCTAAAAATGAAACTTTCAAGATTTCTTTCAGCAACATTGGTACCCTCTCCAAAATCCTAGATCCCCCTGCCTTATATCTTAGCTTAAATAAGAAATTTTTCATTTTCAAAAAATTTAATCCTTGAAATTTTTGAAAAAAATCCAAAATTATTTTAGGCCTATGATCTTTGAAAAAAATTTCTAAAATTTTTGATTTTGAAAATTTTTAAATTTTTATAGACCAAAGAAGATCTCGAAAATTTTTTTCATGGTTCTTGGATTTCTAGAAAAATTTCAAAATGTCTTAAAAATAATTTTAAAAGTTTTTAATTGATTTAAAATGAATTTTCATTGATAGAAAAAAAATTTGAATTTTTTTTTCAATAATTAAAAGACTGAAAAATTCTTGTCCCCGCGGGGACCCCGCGAAAATCTGTCCCCGTCCCCGCGAGGATCGCCAGTCCCTGTCTCCGCGGTGACCCGTCCCCGCGGGTATTCCTGCAACCATAATTATTACCCATAAATTATTAATGTGAAGTTAATTTAATTGAAATTTTAAATGCTTTAAGTAGTAAAACTCAAGTCTGTCTGACAAAAATTCAAAATAATTTTTAAAAAATGGATTAAAAATTGATTTATAAATTCTTATAAAAAGATTTTTCATCAAATTCATTGTTTCTTTGAGAATAAAAAAATAGAAATTTTCTCAAGGAAGAATTGTTTCTTTTTCATTTAGCTCTGTAAATGTTATAATATGCAGAATTGCCGGCAAAAATGCTAATGATTAAATGGAAAAAGAACATTTTAACTTACTATGCATTTTATTTTAAAATTTTTGTCGACGATTGTGTAATGTTTTTTACATGCATGAACGTTAAAAAATATTGGAAGCTAAAACAAAGGATTTTTATTTATGGGTTGTAAAACGTCAATTTTTTAGTATCAAATAATATCCAAACGATATATTTTATTTTTTGATTTTATTTTGTAAATAAAAATTTATTCATTTCATTCAATTCCATCCAATTCTCAGTGATTCATCCAATAATTGGAGAATTTGTTGAATCTATATTCTGCGGTCGCTCGAGCAAGATCAATTTAATCCATTTTTGAAGTCGAGCGACAACTTTGAAACGAAAGTATTGGTCGAGTTATAACTCTGTTTAAAAAAAATCTGGAGAAACGAGCTTGGTGTCAAAAGCATTTTTTGGAAATTTGACGATACGATTGATCATTTTGACATAACATCTTTTAGGCTGAGTCATTTCAGATGAGCTTATGCTCATTCTGTAGCTAATAATTAGTTCTTTTTGACATTAATCGCGTTTTTCTAGGTTCGGTTTAGACCGAGTTATAAGCCAAACTGTAGTTCATTTCAAACTTCTCGCTCGACAGCAAAATGGATTTAAATTGGTCTTGCTCTAGCGACCGCAGACAGAATAGATTTATTTTCCTCAATTTTTGTCTTTTTTTCTATAACCATTTTTTTTGTAAATCTTTTTATTTAGCTTAATTTCCTTAGAATTTGTTGTTCGCTATGCCGTCATTGATGTTAATGCTGATAGGCATTTTCATTCTTCCAATCACATATTGTTCGTTTAATTTATTTGAATGAAAAAAAGTCGATTTTTTTCTCACCAATTTAGGCCTCAAATGCAACCAAATTTTCCCAAAGATGAATACGACAATCCAGACCTGTGATCCTAATCCTAGTAACCCTAGAGGAGGAACACATTGCATGGCTTATGATTGTGCAGGAGGTAAATAATTAATGGCATTAATCGTGAAATATAGGAAGCTATTGCTTGCGAATTTTCGAATAACATAATACCACGATAATTTAACAGAATCCCTGTCGGCAGGATGCGTCTGGGAGAATTTTTGCAGCGGACTGAAAGAGCTAGATGACAAATGTAAGGCACTGAAGGGTAAGAAATTGAATTGCCGCATTTGCAACGAGGAGGATCTGTGCATCGATTCGGACGGAAATATCAAGAAAAGCAGGAGCAACACGGCCGGTGATGATACCAAGAGCAGCAACAGTTCGGATAGTTTGGGCTGCGCAATGCCGATGTTGGCCATAGCAGTTGTGGCGGTACTAATCAGCTTGTTCAACAGATTCGGGCACATCTGATCAGTGATCAGAACAGAGTGGAGAACAGAACTTTATTAAACTTTTTCAAACTTTGTTGCTTTCCCCATCTTCCGACATATTATTTAATCATCCTTATATTCATGGTAGCGAATCTATATACATAGAATAAAATGCCAAATAATTTTAATACATGTCGTAAAATGTATAAAATATAGGTTTAATAGTAGCATAGGAATATCCCGCTTTTCATTCATCATCATTTTCTTCAGTTTTCTTTTCCTGTTCCTTCATAATCTTTTTTCGCATTTCCCTCAAAATGTCAAATGATTTTCGGACATTTTCCACACCTTTTTGGAAAAGAAAAAAATCATTTAATTTTTTCTCAATATCATAAAATTCACCTTTCACCATCAAATGTTCCGCTTGGATTTCAGCGATTATTTTGGCTATTTGTCCGATTA
>LDKF01001053.1:3303-42110 GCA_001026735.1 Rotylenchulus reniformis
TTTTTGAGTATACCTTGTGAATTGAAAGATCAATTATTAAATATTATATTTAAATATATGTGACTATTAATTTATTTAATATAATTTAAAATCAAGTTATCTTTTAGTGAAAAAATAAAATATAATTCAACTAAATCACACCTCAATGAAATGAATTAAAAATAAATTATCCTACTTTTATAAATATCGGAAGAAAAGATTATTTTTAAAATAAATTATAAAATATTATATTCATTTTGATAAAAATAATCCCATAAAAATTGAAACAATGCGCAAATATAAATTTATAATTTTATTAATATGTAATTTTTTATATAAAAAGCATTTTATATTTTATTCATTTAGGTGTAAAAACAACGCTGTAAATGCAGTACGACCTAGTGACCTTCAAGGGGCGGCGCATGCGTCAAAATTTAACTCGCTGCGGATGAGTTAAAGATCGCAATTGAAATCTTATTCTTATTAACAAGAAAACAAACTAAAATTATTAAAAATATATAATTCTCTGGAAGTCAAATATTTTACCCAATTTTTGGAACTAGGAATTCCTTCGCGTAACTCATAAATAAAATATTTAGTCACAGTTATAATATGATTAATTTTACGCTTTATTTAAATTGTTACATTGTGAACTCTTTTTATTATTCTTTTTAAAAAAGAAATTATAATATAAAAATTAAAAATTTATATATTCAAATTATAAATGTAAATAATGATTTAAATTCTAAATATATATTGATATTTTGGATTCTTTCATATTCAAAATATTATAAATTTTCTGATACGCCAAAAATAATTGAAATATTAAGTAAAAATAATTAAAAATAATAATATAAAATAAACTATTAATTTTGCTGAAAAATATACAAAAATTTTTATATATTTTATTGAGTAAATGATTATAAAATTTCATTACAAAAATATTTTAAAAAATCAAAGGATAAAAAGATTATTATCGAACAAATATTTTTATTTTTTAATAAAAACATAAATTGATTATCTTATAATATGAATCATATCAGATTACGAATCCAAATGAAGCATGCTTTGAAATTGAAGCAGCAAATTGAAGCATGCAATCAAAAGAGTTTATTTGAAGAAAAAATTGTTAAGGTTATCATAATATCCATCTATTCTAATTAATGTATTAAATTATTTTTACAACAATAAAACTATATTCGTAAATTTTAATTAAATTAGAGTGAAAAATTTAATATATATAAAAGCACAATATAATATATCCTAATAATTTATTTATTAAAAATAAAAATTTTTAAAATTTAAAAAAAAATTTAAAATTTTATTTTTAACAAATGAAGAATTAGATTGGCATTTAATTATAAAGCTTAAGCAGCATTAGAAAGGGTAATCTGATCAAATTTTAATATATGCTAATTGGAATTATAATGAAATTATTTTTTAAAATTTTATTAAAGAAAATGAATGTAAACAGAAAATTATTAATAATTAAGAATATGCCTAATTAGGATATTATAATCCTCTTCCCATAATCCTATCTTGGATTGAAGTAAGCATGCGATAATGTATTTTAATTATAATGGAAATACTTCTTAAACTATAAAATTATTAAATTTATTTAAATAAGACGATTAGAGTCCGATAAAATAAAAATGAAATGATCTGAAATAAATGGGGAAATATGAAGAGTTTCATTGTAATTGTAATATAAAGAGAGATTATAGAAACATGTTGTAATCGAAGTTTAGAATGGTTAGTTACTTAAATTACATGTGATAGATGTGGAAACATTTGATAAAGGCGAAAGATTGGTTCGAAAAGAGCATGAATTAGAAAAACGCAATAATGAAAACAGAGATGACGCCTGGGAGTAAAAATAAAAAAATATTGGGCGAATAGTGGACGTAATCAGACGTATTAATCAACATCCAGAAGATAAAATTTAATGAAAAATTTTATTTCATCTATCTTATTAAAAATTAATTAATTAATTAATTACTAAAATCATGCGATAATAAACAGGCATAACTAAATATTCTAGAATTGATTAAAGAATACAAAATACAAATATTGGCATAAGAAAATCATATAAATAATTTATAAAAATGAAATAATAATAACAATGAATTAAATTTTTGATTTATTTTTATTCCAAAATTGCTTTTATTGTAATAAGAAGTTATAATACAATTATATTTTTAAATTGCAAGAGTATATTATTAAATTCATTAATAGAATTTTAAGATAAACAAACAACAGTTAAACAATAAATAGTTATCATAAAAACGAATAAAACATTCTGCAGCAAACTGATTCCAAATGCTAGTTGGAGAATTTTCACCTCCATGGATGTTATTGCTGCTTGTTGTTATATAGCTGCTAGACAATAATTGGCTGCTAGTTGTTATAGCTGCTACAATTATGTAAAAACAATGTTAATGGTTAATAAATAAACTTAAATAATTTTTATTAAACAATAATTGGGAATAAATTTTATTATTAAAAAATATAATATTCCTATAAAATACCAAAATTAAAATTAAAAGCAGTATGTGAGTTAGTACAACACTAATATAATATATAATATAAATAACATTTTATAATAATTTTTGCATTTCTTGGGACAATTAAATTTTAAATAATAAGGAAAAATATTCCAACATTTACCATATATTTTTCTTAATTTTATTTTACTACAATAATTAGATTTAAATTTAATTACCTTATTTTTAAGATCTATAACTAAAAACGAAATAAAAAAAGGATCAAAGTAATAAAATAAAAAATAAAAGATAACGATATTGTAAAAAAAAATTAATAATTTAATTATATTTTTTAAAATATTCTACATTAAATATAAAACTTTAAATAAACTAATAAATATACTAAATATATTAATATGTAAAATAAAAAAGATTATTAAGATTTTAGTTCAACAATAACATCAACTCTCGTAATATATATTCCTATTTAAAATAAATATTCATTTAATTAATAATACTAAATATATATATATTTTTACGAACCATGAACTATAAATTCGACGAATACCTTAATGTTAGCGCGATTTATTTTATCTTGTGAAATAATCAAGATCGTTATTTAAGATATATTCAAAAGAATAATAAAAAATGTTAACAACAAATTCCTTTAAGTATATTCAGTCCTAACGAAAAAATAAAAATTTATGTAGTAGAAACTTGATTTGCATTCAATTAAATTTCTAATGTAATAAAGCATAACAATAATTTGGTCTTAATTAATAAAGAAAAGGGCTCTAAAAGAAGAATGTTCAAAAATATCAAAATTTAATTTATTTTTTTAATGAATATAGTATGGAAATTAATCTGTTATAAATTTATAAAAGGTACTAAAGCAAAAAATAAATAAAATAAATTAGAGTATTTAAGGAAGGAAATCACTTTCTAATAAAAGAAATGAAAAAATAAAAACGATCAAATCAAACTTGAACGATGAACAACTAATGACGATGCCAAGTTCTAGTGCCAATAGGTATATCACTTGAAAATTATCGAAGGCATTCATTAATAAGCATCTTAAATAATCTTAAATAAATAACCTTTACTTCTAAAAAGATTTTTATGAAAAAATATATTAATTTATTTTTAAATTGAAAGATCGCTTTTCATCATAACGACATCTCAATGCTCGTACATTATTATTTTCTTTAATTACATAGATGTTGAAAATTCTCTTAATCGATGAATGGAACAATTGATAAAAATCAAAATAAATAAGATAAAATGAAATTAATTAAAGACATGCATATTCTAGTTAAGATAGCTGTATCTTTAGGTATATTTATTTATAATCTTCGTTCGACGCATCATAATCAAAAATTATATACAATTTCATGTATTTAAAAAATTATTAAAATAACTCGCAACTTCCAACAGTTTCAAATTTATAAAATTATTTTTGCTTATAAAATTTAAGAAAAATTAAAATGTTGAGAAAAATCAAACTCACCCAAAAGAATAAAATTATAGAATTCAAATATGCCGAATATCTTTAATGTATTCTATTTTTAAATAATTCTCGTATAAATAATAAGAGTATATTTTTATTCAAATAGATTAATGTCCATTTAAAAAAATTAATAGATAATCATTTTAATTATTCTTTTAGGCAAACATTAAAGTTCTGTGATAGGAATAAATGACAAATAAATAAATAGAGAAAATCATTTATATATTTAATAAAATAATAAAATAAAAATTGTTAGTTAATTCATGTCAATATTAATAAAATAAAAAATAAAAGAATAAATACCTGTGGTCGTCTTAAAGTGCTGAATTAATGTAATAACAATTTTTTATTTAAATTATGATCCTTTTACAATTGAAAATATTATTATAACAATAATTGATTATAAAAATATGCTCCTTCCAATTGACCTTACAAAAATGTTTTGACCAAAATACTATGAATTTGACAAAAAATATTTTATTTTTCTATAAAATGGGCTAATTCATATTGCTTAGGCTATTTTTTAGTTTTTTGTTCTATTTTATTCAAAATGGTTTTTTAGTTTGCGTATTAGATCAAGTTATTATTAGTCCCTAAATGTTTCTTGGCAAGGGCTTAAACAATTAAAAATTGTCAAATGCTGTAAATCAAACCAATCAAAAGAAAAAATTCAAAATTTTAAGCATTATCTAGTTATTGAACATTTATATTTCTGATTTCTTTTTTTAAAAATTTGAAAAATAAAAAGACATAAAAATAACTAACAAGCTCCAAAAACTTTTTTGATACTTATATGATGGTTTTTAATTCTCCAATTGATGATATTTACAGGGAAGAAATTACCAATAAAATGCGTGAAAATTGTTCACTAAAAATTTTGAAAGAGCTTTCCAGCTTAGCAAGTTCTTGACTACATAAAAAATAAAAATAAAACTTCATAAGTATAAAATAATTAATTCTATAAAAAAATAAAAATAAAAGTATAAAAAATTAATTCTATACCAAGACTAAAAATTTTAAAAAATTTTCTTTAATTATAAAACCAAAAAAAATTGTAGTAATTTTTTTAAAAATATAGATAATTATATAAATAAATAATGAAAATTATTTTGATGGTCCACTCTGTTGGCCTTGCAGACAACTTACCAAGAAAAAATTTTATTCTAAAATTTAGTTAAAAACTTTAATATTAAATAAATTTCAAAAAATTGATAAAATTTAATATTTAAATAAATTTTATTTCAATACTTAATAATTAATCAATTGAAATCATAAAATCTACATATCAAATAAATTTTTTTTACAATTCTAATAAATAAATTGAGTCAAAAATTCAAAAAATTTTATTGTATTCAATAAGTTATAAAAATAGAGAAATTTTTAATAAATTATTTTAAAATTCCAAATTGATTAACTTGTATTGAAAAGTTTTTTCTTGGTCACCGCTATAACAAATTTTGAAAAAAACTCCAACTATTAAACAATTTTTTTATAATTTCTTATACATATATTGAAAATGATAAAAACAAAAAAGCATTAATTATTCAAACAAAAAATTAAATCATGATTCAGTTAAAGCTTATTCTTAAAAATAACTAAAATTTTATAATTTTTTTACAAAATACATAACTTTTGATAATTATATATTATATTATTGATTTATAGAAAAAATTTAATTAATTATAAATAAAAATGGTGGATCAGCAAAAAATATAAAAAATATTTTTAACTTAAAAGTTCGAATTTTTTATACCACCATATTCATTCCAAAATTATCATTCACTTGCGAAATTAAATAATATATTAAACCGAGTCATAAAAAATGTTTTTAAATTTATTTTAAAATTCGATTAGATAAAAAAATATAAGTCTGCATAAAGATATAAAATATAAATATTTTTAATTCATATGGTTTTTTTACAAATGAATTAATGATTAGAAAAAAGATATGTTATTTAATTTTAATAAAAATTAATTTCGTTGAAATGTTAAAATATTAAAATAATTATGAAAAATTGAAAACTATTAAATTTATAAATCTTATATAGATCTTGCCAAGGCTAAACAATTTATATTCTCAATAAATAAAAATAAATTTAATACTAAAAAATTCCTCACTGGGCCCACGACTCATGGACAAGAGCGAGCATTGGTTGAAAAGAGCAAAAGAAGATATAATTAAAGCATAAAAATTATAGATATTATAAAATGGAAACTTATTATTGATGTATAGAGGGTTTCGCCTTAACTTTAGTAGAAAAAATACTTATACGGGTGAATGGATATTATAAATATTAACTGTTAATTATTCGATTTGAAGTATTGAGAAAAATACTAATTCAAAAAAACAATTCTGTAATAATATAACATGGAATTAAATATTAGTTAATAATTTTACATAAAACTGATTTTAAAGGAGAAAAAAGAAAGTGATTCTGAGATATTGCGAAAGATAAGCAGATTTGCAGAACTATTTTAAGAATTGAGCACTTATAATAAATAAAAAATTGTAAAGTGATTAAAATAAATTTAATTGAAAATTAAAATTACATTGATTTTATAAAAAAAATAATAAAATATATTTATTTGAATTATTCTAGATAACTTATCTTTTTCGATTATTTTAAAGAGAAGATATTACTTGGACAAGACAGATATTTATAAAAAAAATGAAAGTTATGATTCGAATTTATAAGGAAATTAATCTGACTGTTTTATGAAATAAAATGTAGAACTATAATATCTACAAATCAATTATACATCAATTTGTATCTAATAAAATCCCTGAAAAATAATATATTAAATAAATTTAATAAACCAGATCAGCATTATATAAAAATAGATTTATTATAAATATATAAATTTTAAAGAATATTATTATAATTTTATTATCTTCAATATGTTTAACAATAATTATTTAAAAATAAAATCAAATAATTTTTTTAGATTAAAAGAGATTTTCAAAATATATATTTTTAAATATATGAATTTTAATAAATTTATATATAAAAATCTGGTAAGTTAAATGAAAATATCTAAAAATTAAATCAATCTTTTTTTTGGAGAGTAGCCATCATCACTTTTATCATTTATTTGAATCTGCAATTATTAGCTGACTAACATAATGTATTATAGAAATCAAAACATAAAATTTAATTTAAAATGATGATTATTTTTACACCAAAATATTTATAGAATAATAACAAATAATTTTATATCAATAATCAACACCAACAGTGACGACCAGAAAAGGATTGTTTTTCGAACCGACGAGCGGCCTGTCGCTGCCGGGAAAAGATCGCACAATCATCATCGAATGTAATCCGTTTGTACTTAGAATTGAGTTAAAAATTAACTACAATTAAAAAGCTAAAATTATCGAATAATTATAATTATTTTATAAAAATTATGATTATGAATAATAATATAATACGGAAATTATAGGTGAATTAAAAGTAAAAATGAAATGCAGAACATTTATTAATAATAGTTTAAATATATAAACGCAATTTTATTTAATAAAATCGAACTAGGTAATTGAATAAACTTTAAAAAATTTTATTAGCACATAAAAGATAATTGAAAAATATTTTATCAATAATTTAGAAGTAACACTGTAATTACATTTTATTAATTAATAATTTTGTAAATATCAGATAAATTGTAAAAATGAATGTGTTTTAAAAATTTAATCATATATTTATCAAAAAATAATTCAATATATCTAAAAATATATACATATGATATCATAAATTATTAATAAAATTATAAATGAATGAAAATTGATGCTGGGTTAGCATTGAAATGTCACAATGTTGTACATCTTGTCTTCCTTGGTGGTAGATTAGGCTATAGCGGTTGAAATGTTTATACCCTAATCTTACATTGAGTCTACTTACTTCCTCCCTATCCGGTCTACATATCACCATTTTTGATGCTATATCAATTAAAAAAAGAATCAAAATGGAAACAGTCAAAATGGAAACAGTAATTACAATTAAACATAATATATTAAAAAATTTTAATTGAATTTAAAAATAAAATTGTAACAAACATGAAAAAATATTCTCCTGTTAAAATACTTATAAAAACAATATATTTTAGCAAAAAAAATGAAAATGAATTTTTAAAGTCAATTAATTCATGTATCGATAATGATGAATTAAATATTTACTAGAAAAATTAATAAATATAATGTCAATGAATTGATGATTAAAAAATCATTTTTCTATAAGAGATTTGGTTGGAAATTATTTCAACAATTTCTTTACTTATCGTTTTAAAAAAAGATAGGCAATACCTGAATTATCGAATAAAACACATAAAAAAGAGGAAAAAATCGGGAGATAATAACATACTAAAAATGAATTTTCTAACCAAACTTAAAATCTGATAATAAAATCTACTATAAATTAATTCATTGATAATTAAAAAAATAATATACATTCAGAAAAAGGGAAATCGATAAAAGAATTCAATGAATAATAAATTTTTAAACTATTTAAAATATTTTTATAAACGTTTAATATATATCTAACTTCTATAATTTTTTATTTTAAAATTAAAAAATTAAATAAAAATTTTTGTTCTCATTATTTATCACATCTAATCTAATTGATTAAAATATAAGTATTATCAAATCTAATAAAATTCTATCAAATATTTTATTTTTAATCTATTTATAAATTATAATCCAGTTAAATTGTGAAATAGAATTGTTGTAAATGAGTTTTAGTTACTAGCGCCTGTTTGATCGTTAAGAGCTCCAATGAGAGCTGTTTGGATTGCGAATTATAGAGCATTAATCGTTAATTAATGGTAAAATTTATTCAGTATTAATTATTTATGAGAATATTTAAAATTATAATAATCTGTTAAATATTTGAGAAATACTTAAGTATCACAGAGATTTGACAGAATACTGTCATTATAATATATTAAGAAATCTCAGAATTCATAGAATAATAATATATTAATGTGCAACTATAAACTACTATAATTATTTTTTGCATATAAAAAATAATAAATATAAAAAATAGATCATTAATTATCGGAATGGTAAAAAGTTTGAAGAGTGAAAACAAATGGGCAGTTTATCTGATATTATGGAGGAGAACAAAATTTATTAGCAAAAATTTAATAATTAAAATTTATTTCACAACCAATTATAATATACGTTAGATAGTAAGAATAATTAATCCCATAAAATTCACATTTATTTCTTAAAAAACGAAAAAATAAAACTATATCAAAATTATATATTAAAAAATAATTTTGATGATATATATTGATATAATAGTTTTATTATTTTAAATAATCATAAATAAGTTTAGAAAAAACCTATCATTCTAGTGCAGTAGTCTAATTTAATAAAAAAATTATTTTTGGAAAATGGCTATAACCTTTATGATATACATAAAATAGCAATATAATTATAAAAGATAAAAATAAATTTATTTTTTTATAAAATCAATTAATAAAATTTAATTTTTTTAAATGCAATTATTTAATATTAAAAAAAAATTATCTCTTAAAAAATTATAAAAATATTTATTAGAATTATTCCAGATAACTTAATCTTTTTTGATTATTTTATAGAAAATTCTTACTTGGTTAAGAAAGATTTTTACAAAAATAAAAGTTATGATTCGAATTCGAATTTATAAGGAAATTTGTTCTCATGGTTTTGTGAAAATACAATGTAGAACTGTAATATTTGCAAATCAATTAGACATCAATTTGTAACCAATAAAATCCCTGAAAAATAATATATTAAAAAATTTAACAAAATTATAGGAATTAGAACAGTTATAAAAATTTCACAAGAATAGAAAAATTTCTTATTTAATCTATACTAATTAAAAAATAGTATTTACATATATATTTATTAATTTATACATGATTTATTATTTGACTTTTAATATACAGGTAGATCTGTCAAAGAAAAAATAGAACATTTTTATTTCATGTTTATTGAAAAAAATAAAGCATAATAAAATTATAAACGTGAAGAGAAAAAACGATTTACCAAATGTATTAAATATACTGTATTTTGAAACTTTTTGATTTTTTGAAACGTTTTTTTATTTTGAAACGAGGAAGTTTTAGCGGATATGAAAATATCTAAAATTAAATAATCTATTTTTGGAAGAAAACCATCATCATTTCCAACATTTATTCGAATCTGCAATTATTAGCTGAACAACATTATTGAAAGCAAAACCTAAAATTGAATTTAAAAATGATGAAAACCAAATAATAAATCTATGATCGTTTAAATTGACCGTTAAGAATTAAATTAGGCTGAGAATTTTTACACATTTCAAAAAGGTTGAGACATATAAATAGTTAGCAGTAAATACCGTATTTTCTGTATTAAGTGCGCACGCTGCAATTAATAACCTCCTTGCAAGTAAATGGCTTAAAAACTCCGAGGTGTTGGGCGCGATCAGTACAGGGTGCGGATAAAGTTCTTGAACTTTTTTGAAAAGGCAAATTTTTTGCAAAAATATATTTCAACAATTGATTTTTTTCGAACAAACATTATCATTAGGATGTAAACTAAATAAAAATCACAATTTGAGAGGAAATAGAAATCAGCGCACTAGTGCACAGGATGAAAACAAATACCCTGTGAAAATAATGTTTCCGGGATTGTGAAGCACAAGTGTTTGACCTTGGAACTTTTATAATCTCAACCCAACAAATTAACCACTTCAACAATTATTGTATAAATCTCGCATAAAATTCACTACAACAGATTCTATGAAAGTTGCTTTGTAACGGATCTAGGCCATAATCACTGAAGAAGGGTGCGCGACCAAGCGTTTCATGACCAAAAACAATTTGTATTTTTTTTGTACTTTCATTTTTGGACTGTAAAATGATCGGAACTTGAATAAAAATGCTATAATAAGTTTTATAATATTAAATTTAAGAAAAACTAGAAAACAAAGTTGTTATACCATCAAAAATGCAAAAGAAATTTTGTCATTTTGTGCAATTTGGACAAAACGATTTTTAGTCCCAAAATGGTTCGCTTCCTTATAATATCAGCAAAAAAAAAGATGCTTAAAATTCGATAAAACTAAATTAAACAATATTTAATTGGAAAAATAGGATAGACCAAAGTAGACCTCGACCCAAGTTATTCGGTCCCTCATATTTTGAATAATGGGAACCTAATTCTCAATTTTATTGTAAATTTTAATTAGTTTACATTTAATGATAATATTTTATCGAAAAAATCATTTGTTGAAATATATTGTTTAAAAAATTAAGCGTTTCTAATATGTTCAAAAACTTTATCCGCACCCTGTATTGAGCATAATTTTTTGGAACTGTGCTGGCTTGCCGGCACAGACAGCGCGGTGGTCGACTGGTCTCCCTCATCTCCTTCCTAGACAATATCGCCGGTTCTGATCCTCCCGCCATTCCCTTCACCACCACGTCCGTCAAAGTCAGAGGGTACATATTCCTCCATCCGAGTAGTGTGTTCCTAGCAGCTGAGTAGTGTGTTCCGGCACCTCTAACCCTTTGAAGAGGTTTGAAAAATAAATGCACCCGGTATTAGGACCCCTGTGTTACACAAAACATCCCTGAAATAGATACCCTGAAGATGGGTTGAAAAATAAACCCCCACCTCGGGATCCTAATATAGGAAATACGTTTAGCTATTTTAGGTATATTGCAGAAATGAAATTTATTATATGTTATATATATTTTATCCTCTCTTAATACACATAATCAGAAATAAAGCAATAATCAAATGTGATTGTATTTACAAACAAAAAAAATAATAATTTTTATTAGCCGAATAAACACATTTTCAAGGAATTGAAAAATATCGAGATAGTGAACTTGAAGATAAAAAGGGATTATTCAGAAATAACGCGGGGAGGAAATAACAGAGATTTCGAATAGGGAATTGACGCTAAGATAAATGTCAAAAAATATTATTCATAATCAAACATTTAATTTAAATATTTTACTATCTTTAATAATGTGAGTTTTTAAAGTTCAATTTAATATTTTATAATCTCCTAGCATCAAATTATTAATATAGAAATATCGCGCTAAATTTTTACAAAAAATTACCCCTAATTGTCATTATACCTATCATTTGGAAACGAATCTAACAGAATTTTATAATCAAAAATAAATAATAATTAAATAAATAATTCAAATATTCGATACCAATAATGATGGAACAACCAATGGATGTTCTGCTCGTAATCACTTTTTTTGCTGTTATTGGCATGCAAATTTGTCAGAATTTAAATTTGCTTTACTATCAATAAAAAACTAAAAATATAGCTAAAACTCAATTGAGAATAGATCAAACTTATTTGATTTATATAACTTTAAATCCTTTATATAAATTCCACATATAAAAATTTTTTTAATAAAGAGAAAATTCTTTAAAAAAAAGATAATAAACAAAAAAATTTATCCAACTTGCATCATAACGAAGGATTACAAAATCGATGTGTAATTTATTTTCACTATAATATTTTGCGTACCTATTTTCAACTGATTTTCTAAAACTAAAAAATGAAAATTCACTTAGTCATTGAATAATTAAAATATTAAATAATGCGTAATCTATTAAATCGAACACTTGAAATATATGTAATAAATTGTTAATTGAAAGTTAGAAAAAAATATATAGAATGTAATATCATATTAGTGAATTTTTCATTTTTCTATAACACAAAAATTATTACGAAAAATTATAATGTGAAAATACAAAATATCAAACATAAAAATATATAATAAATTGAAAATAAATAATAAGCTATAATGAAATAATTAAAATTAATATAAAATGGATTATTATCACCTTTTCCCCTTTTTATATAAAATTATTATTATAAATTTATTTTTAAAGTATTAAAATTACATCAGAGTATAATAATTATACGATATTCATTGAAAAGTCCAACAAATTTATAGTAATTTTAAAAAATCTGCTAAGCGTATTTTTCATGGTTTCCGACCTTTTGAAATATGTAGATAATATATTAGATAATTTTTTTAATAATTGAATAAAAATATATAATATAATAATAAGACCTAAATAGCTGGAAAGTAATTTAATCAAAAATATTATTTTATTAATAAAAAAATATGAGCTCGAAAACTTTTGTAAACACTTTGTTTATAGCAAATACGAAGTGGTTTAAAAAGACTTTCAACTGTTTATACTTTATGATTATATAATCTTAAAATTTAAAAATAATTCTTGATATTTATATTCATCAAGACTTTTATAAATAAAAACATATTATAATATTGTACAATGTTTAAGCTATAATAGCAATTATATTAGAGAAATGATTCATATAAAAAAGAGAGTCAATTTATATGGTTAAATAATTTAGCACAGGATCAAAGTTTATTTTACATCAATAAAAAATGCAGAACACTTATATGTTGAAGAGAAACTGATCTTTTTCGGCAACAATAATAAATATAACATATAAAATCATGGTAGGTTCTTTAAAATATTCCTTGTATTTTTTAAAATTTTATTTGATTAAAAAAATAGTTATTCAATTAAAAACTAATAAATTCGGTGAAAATAACGTAATAAAAATTGCTATATAAAAGAAAAAAATATTGAATTATAAATAATCAAATTAGTATATTATATAAAATTAATAAATTAATAAATTATTTTTAATTAAATTACTTTACTAATGGTGTGTGAAAGACTGCCAGAACAAAGTGTAGCCATTATAAAATATACAATTGAAGAAAAATTATGAAAAATTTGTATATATTAAATTAGTTATTAATATTAATTAGTTACTAATTCTTTAATAAATTAGATCTTTTAACTCATAATATAAAATTAATTATAATGATTTTTTGAAGTTTTATCACATTATCTTGTCTAACTTCATTTAAGCCTTGTTCTGATGAATAATCTGTATAATTATAAAAAATTTGATTAGATTTGAAAATTATCCAAAAATAAATTTTTGGATAATTTTGTTTTTTTGGTTAGATAAAAATAAAAATAATGAAATAAATTGGTTACAATAAAATTTAGATAAATAAAAATGAAAAATAATAAATATATTTTAAAAACAAAGTATAGAATGATATTCTAAGAAAAATAGTCATGAAAAGTGAAAAAATAAAACATTGAAATAAAAATTATTTCAATGTTATAAGTTTAAAATTTTAAAATATTGAAAGCAAAGGATAACAAAATAATAATGATTTAGGATTAAAAATAATGAATCAACCATATTGAATCAACCATATTAGTGCCAAAATTGCCAGTTTGTAAGGTTGTCATTGAACGCTTGCCAGAAGTCATCAATATGGAAGAACTTGAAAATATAATGATATGTTTTTTGGTTGGCGCTTCATTTGAAATTTGAATGAATATAAATCTTCAAAAATTACTTTTATATTTTTTCTCAAGAAAAATTAAATTAAAATTAGAGATCTGATTTGGGCCTGGCCCGAATTTTCCGGGAATTTCCCTTAGCCGAACATTTCCCAGAACACTGAATTTTTCAAAAAATAAGCAATAGGCAGATGGCCATATTTCTCAAATTCCTAGGTAAAAATTAGACATTTTTACACCCCACATTAATCACTCTGCCTTCCTGCAGTTCGACCTGACCCCATTTTTGAGCCCCCAAAAATTTTTTCTTTACTTTTCGAAAAATATTTAAACCGAAACCGAACAATTCATTTATTTGAATTCCATTTGTATTCTTAATTGCATCAATTTTAAGCAAATTTGTCGTGAAAAGCAAATGACAAATTAAGCAAAAAAGTTGTAGGCGAAATTTGTAGGCGAAATAAAGTTGTAGGAGAAATCAGAGTAGGCGTAATTGGAGTAGGCGAAATAACCGGTAGGCGAAATAATTTTAGGCGAAATAAAGCATTCCCTCGGCCGATAATATCATTCATATAGAATAAGTCATTTTCCCTTCCTCCTTCCATCGATCCATTTTTTCATTTTTAATTTTATTCATTTTTGCCCACCAAAAATAAATTTTCAAAAAAGTTGCTTAAAGTCGATAAATTTATCTAAAATGCCAAATATATTAAAACAATTATGCTTATAATATAATTATAAAAAAATTAAACAAGAAACATCCTTAAAATAACAAGCAAAAATAAAAAATGGATTTTTAAAAAGCCTAAATCTCGATTAAACCAAAATAAAAAATTGCATGATAAAATAAAAAACAATATAGTAAGTCAAAATATGAAACTACATAAAAGAGTATAATATAAATATTGGATTTAATGGCCATTTTATATTATATACATAATATAATATATATTTTATATACATTTTATATATACATTTTAAATTATATACATAATAATACAAATGAAGAAAAATAAAATTTTAATTTTTTATAATTGTTATTGAATTAAAAAAACAAGGAAAATCGTCACTTCGAATATTTTATGGTGATCTCGACGTGACAGCAGAAATAACAAACTTCAATTAATAAAAATGGTTTGAAAGAGGACAAAATCATTATTATGGTGAAAAATAAAAACATAAAAATCAGAGTAGGCTTTTAAAAACGAGTGAAAAAAATAAATAAATTTGAAAAAATAAATAAAATTAATTTGGAAAAATAATCTTAAACAAAAAATCAAACAGTGTTAATAAAAAATTAAAATTATATCTTTTATATCAATTAATTGTTATTTTATGCATATAAAAAAATAATAAAACAATCTTAATTGAATAATAATCATTTAAACATAACAAATTAAAAAAATACTTTTAAATCACTAATTAAAAGATCAGCGAATAAAGTATTGAAAATAAATTTATAATAAAATTGAAAATAATAAAATGATATAGATATAAAATGATATAGATATAAAATATATATTAAAATTTATCTCACCATTTGACCAATAAAATCTATTGTCGTATGAAGATAGGGATTTATTATTAAATTTTTAAGGTAGAAAAATAAAATTTTTAATTTTAACAAAGAGAGTAATTGTTATTAGTAAAATCCTTATAATATTCACCAAATAAATTATAATTTTATTATTTCTAACAAAATATTAATTTTTAGAAAGTATAATATTATATTATTTACAGATAATTATTTCGAATTAATTTAATTGAAATCATTATTATTGCAGTACGAAATTCTATAAAAAATTAATTATTTATTTTTTATCTATTAACAAAATATTAAAATTTTCTATTTAAATTTCAAACACCGGTTCTGAAAATAAAAAAAAATAATATATGCTTTTATAATAATTAAATAATATCAAATTAAATTTTATAAAAATATGATCGGGCCATAAAAAAATAAATATAATTAAGAAATTAATGTAAATCATGATTATTATTTTTTCTTTAAAATATGAAATAAAAATTATAAAGAAAAATTATTTTTAATTTAATGAAAAATCTAAAAATTATTTAACAAATTTGTCATAAAGATGAGTGCTGAAATGAATGCAAAAAGCCACTAATAAACATGAGAATTACCTATTATATTCCATAAAAATTAAAAAATTTAAATGTAACTTTACAAAGCTAATGTCTATGAATAATATGCATGAGTAAAAATTGGTAATTATTAACTAATTAATTGTCATAATTAACATAATTAAAGAAAAATCAATATAATAAATGTAAATAAATATAATAAATAATTATCAAATCATAAATGTCTTAAATAAAAAGATAAAGAAATAAAATCACTTTTTTTTGAGATAATAATGATGTATAAAATTTGTTTATTTAAGCTAATATTTTTTAATAAATAGTAAAAAATTTAAGAAAAAACATCAATGACATATCTAATGTTTAAACCACAATGGGGGAGAAATCCTGTCAAAGAAGTCAAAAATAATCAATAAAAAATGAAGAAGTTTGTCTAGATAAATTTTTGCAAAAATATTCAAAATTAAAAGAATACTATTAAATTCCTTGCAGTTATTTTTTATAAGAATTTTTATGAATTTATATTTATTTTTTAACTTTTGCTACAATGGCCAATTCCTTAAGAGGATGTTTTTTTAAATTAGACACGCCATGTATAATTTTTAGCTCATTTTATAGATTTGTCTTTTACTCCAGCACCACTGGAAAAACGTCAAATGATGTGTTAAAAATAATACTCATTGAACACAAAATTCTACACAATTTGCCTTTTTTATACTTTCGACCTAGCAAGTTTCAAAAAAAAGTTTTTGATTTGATTATAGAATTTGGCACTTTTTTTCAACCATCCACACCTTAGAAAGTTCCATTTCTTATATTCTCTCTTTTTTCTTAAAAACATTTCTTAAAAATTCTAAGATCCATTATACTCATCTGCAAAAAGAAAGTCGTCCTCCCATATCATCAGATAATTTACAGGAATAAAGGCACTCGCTTTTCATTTTCTCTCTATTGATCCATTTCCATTTTATTTTCATTCGCTTTCATTTCTGTTCAAAAATACGAATTCGTTAAAGGCGATAATTTCATTTAAAACGCTATTGATTAAAAAAATAAAAAATATTTCCGAAAAATAAAATGAACATTTTATAATATAACAAATGAGTCAATAAATGAATTTTAAATTAATTCTTTAAGCAAATTGTATGATTTTTGCAATTGTAATCCTTAAAAAATCGAGGAAATAAATTCTTAATTAAAAATCTTATAAATGAATTAAAAATTACGAAAAACAAATGAGTCAATAAATGAATTTAAAAAAAATTTACATGTAAAACGCATAATCCTACAATTACAAAATAATGACGTGGATATAAACCACTATAATTAACAAAAAAAATCTTAATATATTTTTATAGCATTATCGATTTGTTGGACATGCTAACAAGATCTACAGTAAAAATGTTTTTTTTAACTTGCAGGGGAAATATGAAAAAGCTCTGAAACGAAAATCGAATTATAAAACGCAGACAACAAAACATCGGAAAATGAGGAATTAGGTCTTTCGTAGGCGGCAGTTATGTAGTTAGCCCAACCGTATCTCTTTTTCTCTGCCGATTCGTTTTCTTTAATTCTTTTTTCTGTGTCTTGTGTTCTCTCTCATTTTCTGCTTCTTTTCGCAATTTAGAACTAAGAAGAATTCGCTCTTCTTTTCGATGGAGTTTGCTAGTGCATTTCCTAGGGTAAAAAAATTGTACTGTACATTTCGAGATTTTCGAGAGTGGGCAAAGAGTTAGCCAAGAAAAATTCCCGAAAGAGGAGTTGAGAGGGTCATCGGCGATTAAAAAAAATTAATTTAGAGGAGATTTTTTCATTTTTTTATGAAATTGGTCAATTTTGCGTTTTATGAAGAAATTTCAAGGCTAAGAAGAGTGTCAGCGGTCCTGTTAGAGGACCGAAAAAAATTCTGAGTTTATAGACCGTTTTCCATTATAAAAAAAACTAATCAATTTGACTTTTAATGCAAAATTCCACTGATTAAAAGTTCCGACGGTCGCGGGAGAAAATTTTGGCATTTTAGACCAGTCCAGTCTATTGAGAAATTTAACTGGTGCCGGCGAGAAAGTTTATAAATAGGGAATTTTTCGAAAAACTTTACTTTTTCATTTTCACTTAAAAAATTTTCGAACATCTTCATTTTTTTTAATTCCTCTGGAAAAATTTCCGAAAAATCTTCATTATTTTTATTTTTTTCTATAAAATTTGATTAAAAATACCAAATAGTTGCAAAATAGTTGCTAAAAAACTATTAGTTGCTAAACATTGATATATTATAGTTTTAATTAGTTGACAAAAAGTCACTCGAAAATGCATCAAACAACTTTAGGAACATGTTTTCTATGCATTTTTGGCCATAAACTATGCAGCAAAAAAATAGTTCACAATCTAAAAATCCGGTAACTAATAATCACATCTCATCAGTATAATAAGAAAAGAATTAGAAAAAAATAAAATAAATAAGAAACAATTTAATTCTAATGCAGAATACTTATAGATTAATTTTAAAAAATATAAATTATTAAGAAAATTGACCATTAACAAATAATTATTGACTATATTGTTTATGTTATCGTTATGTACAAAAACATGGATATTTATTAATTATAAAAAAATCTATTAATGCTAAATCTTAATTTTTCAACTATTCAAAATAATACCGATGATAAATTTAATAGCATATATCATTAATAATAAAAATGGTAAAACTATAATAAAACTTACATATGTATTATGATTTTTTAAATTACAAAAACAATCATCAATAAAATTATATGCATTAATTAAAAATTGTTTATTTAATAATTAAAAAAATTTAAAATATTATAGTATTATACATAGGTTCAATTTTATTTATTAAGAAAATATGTAAATCACATATTTAAAACTGTTTAAATATAAAAAGAAAATTCATTAAAATAATTTACCAAGAATAATAATAATTAATAATAATCCTAAAAAATCACATAGACAGCAAGAAATGATGAACTTGATGAACTCGTATGAAAATTTACAAAGAGAAAAAATATCTATAAATACGTATGATCTATAAAATATAAGACATTATAAAATTGCTAATGCAATAAAAATTAGATTTATATAGATAAAAAACCTATGTATTTTGATTAACAAATTAAAAAAGGTAATTATATGTATTACATTTGAACTTTTTGTTCAAAAAAATTTAAAATTGTTTGGTTCGATTTTTTCTATAAAAAACAATGATAATAGTGCTAATAATTAAAAGAATCAACTAGGAAATTATTAACAATATTTTTATAGTATGTATTATCTTCAAAGGAATTGGCGCATAAAATATTTCTAATAAAAATATTAACAAATATCGGTTTGGATAAATGGAGGTAAATTTGTCATGATATCTAAATAATTTAATCCAAATTAATAATTAGATTAATTTATTAAATTAAAAATAAATAAATGATATTTAAAAAAAATAAATATACGAAGGATTTACAGGTGTGCAGTTTTACGATGAAACTCAATGTCTACGATGAAACAAAGGTCTGCAACATTAAATAATATTCTATATTTTAAATATCATGAACAATATAAAAATATTTTAATGAATAATATACAAAAATATTTAATTGATTAGAATTAGTTATGATTATAATCAAAAATACATTTATGATAATTTTATTTTTTTAAAGTATATTTTAAAAGAATAACAAATAAAAAATAAATAAGAAAAATAAATAAATATTTTAATACAAAATATAGTATACCTTATATTTTTTATAATTATTTAAAGGTAAAATATTTATAACTTTTTAACAAAGCCATATATAATTTATAAGAATATCTGTATGATTACAAAAGTTTAGCAATATGGATTATTTTTTTAAAATACTCATAAATTATTATTTTAATTACATGAAATTTATTAATAAATTGTAATTAATTAAACTAAATATTATGGTTAGTATTAGAAAAATTATTTTGATTTATCAAATGAATATATTAAAAAGAAATTAATATATTATTAAACAGATTGAATATATCTGAATATATTCTGAATGAATATAATATAAAATCATATTATTAAAATTACATTCAAAAAATATATATTTTTGCATGATGTTTTTTAAAACAAGTAAATCATTCCATCAATAACTCTATTAGTACTTTGCAACAATAAATATTTTTTTACTATAATTTAGCATTTTAAGCTTAATAATTAAGCAACTTATTAAAAAATCATGGATGAAAACAGATATGTACAAAAAATTGATAAAAGACAAAAAATTCATTTATTATTTTATTATTTAAAATATATTTTCATATAAAATTAATACAAAAATTTTAAAAAAGTTTGACAATTTTCAAAAAACCTTTTTATTTTGATTCAATAAATTAAGATTTTACTTTTTAAAATAAAATTTATTGAAAAGGTTTAAGAATATAATTATCATTACATTTATATTGCATAATTCCCACAAATAATATTTTTATTTTGTATATCTTTTTTTAAATATTTTGATATATTTATCCTTGGTATTATTAAACTATTTTGTTTAAAAATTTTTTTTTAAATGTTTAAACATAAAATCTAATATAAAATTTATTTATTTAATTCAAAGAATTATAAATTAATTGTTTAATATGAATAATATTTTTAGATTTTAAATTTAAGCAGTGGCAAATATACTAAAAATAAACAATTAATTAAATAAAATATTGTATTATTAAAGAAATAAAAAATTCTAAATTACTTTGATAAAAATTTTTCGGTTATTATTTCAAAATTAATATAAATTTAATTCTAATCATAAGCGATCCAAATAAGCTTAAAAAGAATATAATAAATGAAGCCATATCCGTCCATACGCCGATGCAAGCACTGTTGGCAATTTTCCTGCTAAACAGTGGCACTTATTATTCTAAATATTACATATAAATTAAATCAATTAAATCATTTTGAGACACAAGGAAGAATCCATCGCACAAATCATTTAATGGTTAATTTTCATATCAAAAATCCATTGACATATATAGGATTGTATTTGATCTGTGATGTATTTTTAATTATTTAGAACGGAAATCATAAATCATATTTTATAATGTATTTTAAAATATTCAAATCTAGCAAATATTGTAAAAAATATATCAACATTTTCGACATCTATTTACTTTAAATAAATAAAATCTTATTTGATCTAAACTTTAAACAAAAATTTACTTCAAAAATTCAATTATCTAAATGTTAAAGCCATTCATATATTTTTTAGATCGAAGAATTTGCTATAGAGAAAATTGCGCAAAAAATTTCCTTTTTTATAATATAATTTCAACCCTTTTTTATAAAAGCCATATTTTTATATTTTTAAGACAAATAAATTATTTTTGAATTTTATGATTAAGAAAAGGTTCGATCAAATTTTAAGTAAAAATTTTATATTCTGATGATATTCCGTTTTTTCACTACACTTTTATCATTGGTGAAAATTTCAACTAAAAATATTTGGTTTTATTAATCAACATTTAGATGGCACTTTTCAATCTCCTAAATTTGCCACTTATTATCCTCTTTAATCTCTCATCGGGGATGAAAATCTATGTGAAACCCGAAGGGGCCATCTATGAAATTCATATTTATTGTGGAAAAAATCGTGAAAAATTGGTGCTCAAATTTGAACAATCTGGAGTTCAAAATATAGTGGAAAAATGGGATGCTAAATTCCTGCAAATTGAACGAAAAGATCTGGAGCTGGCCAATTGTAATGAGGAGGCACAAGAAGTGGTCATCCATGCTCTAAGTCCCAACCAAGTATATTTAATTTTTTACAAATTAGTTATTTTATAATTTTTATTTCATTATATTTTTAATTTTCAATATTTTATAGATCCAAATGACTGTACGCACCACGGTTGGTCAGATGAGCAATGAACAAACATTGGTGATGGGTATTCCGGAGCATGTGTTCACCACGAAAAGTTTCACAATGATTAAACAGCCTAAACCTGCGGAAAAGGGTGATTTTATGAGTGGAAAATTTCATGAAAGAGATAGCAATGAAAAATATTAAAAACACATATTTAAGTTCTTTAAAATATTCCTTAAAAAATAATTTTAAAATGCAAAATATACAAAATAAATGAATAATAATATTAATAATTTTGAAATTCGATTTTTTATTAACGGTTAAATCAAAAAACACTGAAGAAGATATGTCGAATTTGGAAATGAATGAGGAAAGAGGACAATTCAGTGCATCCACTAGTTCAGGTCATTTTTTGTTACAGCCAAAATTATATTTGGCTTAATAATTAATTACACAGCTAAATTTTATTAATTAATGAATTTTGATTTATTCATAGTGATTAAAGGGCGAAAAAGATGATTCTAAATTTAAAAAAAGCATTAAATTTAATTGAATTAATGCTTAAATTTCTATTGAATTACATTAATATATGTAATATTTTTTGCTAGGATTTTCAAGAATGTATGAATTTCTTACCATCGGCGGAATGCCACCTCCTAGTGATGCCAAAGAATGGCCTCAGCTAGTGATGTATTGCTGGAAAGAAAACATCGATTCCGTGACGACGCATCAGCGAGAGGAACGTAGTGAGAGCCGGTAATTTACTGATTTTTTGGGTTAAAGTTTTTTGCTTTTTGAAAATTTTCAGTGTGGTGTTAGGAGCTAGTTGGGGACAAGATAACCGGGTATTCATTTATCGGAATGAAAATGGTGGAAGTGAACTGGAAGGATGCACCAGGGATGGAGTTGTATTGGATTGGGGCAAAACGGTAAATGGAGCAATATTAAAACAATGTGAACTATTTACAAAATAATTAAAACTTTTAATAAGGTGGCAATATAATTAAAATTTAATTTGTTGTAGCAAAATTATTTAAAATGATGAGACGTTAAAATCTAGCAAAATGTAATAAATTGTAAATTAAATCTTAAGATGATAATATTGAAATTTAATAAGGAAATAATAATAAAAGATAAAATAAATTAGCAAAATAACTCTCTTTGTAATTTACTGAATTAAAATAATTACAGATATATTTTATTATAGAAGAATAATCATATTGTAATTTATTGTAGCAAAATAATTAAAAATGATAAAGTAACATGCCAAAAATCGTAATTTAATGTATTAAAATAATTACAAATGATATTTTAATATAACAAAATAATCATTTTTAATGTACTAAAATAATATTGGATAATTAATATTATAATTTACAGTACCAAATAATTACAAATAAAATTTAATGTAACAAATAATTACAATCATTAATATAATGTAACAAAATCAGTTAATAAAAAACCATATTCCAAAAATTCAACATTTGAAATTTCAGCGCATACTAATGCCTCAAAATCGCTTTCTTGAAGTGGATGAGTTCGTTGCGAGTTCATTTGAGGAATTACGTTCTGATCAGTTGGTCAAAACCATTTTCACCTTTGACAACAAACTCAAGAGTTGGGACCATGATTTTGTTTATCGTGTGTTGGTCTATTGCTACAAAAAGGGAACAGAAAGAAAGGCAATGCTTTTGTTTGGCTTCGGCAACCAATCAATTTTCAATTCTTATAAGGTAATATATTGTTATTATCAAGATTATAGGAAAAACTCTTTTTAAACCATTTTATAAGATTTCGATTTAATATTAGATATATTCTTTAAATAAATGCCATAAATCAGTTTTTCTTTTATATAGGCCTCCGTATCGATGGTCCCGGATAGTCAAAAAATAATGGAGACGCATTGCGAGGGCGGTAAATTTTTGGTGGATGTTTGGCGTTGGAACAACGTTTATGTGGGTTCAGTTAATGTTTTTATCGTTAAAAATGCCTGAGAAATCAGGAAGAAAAAATTTGCTCAATAATAATAAAATCAAAAAATAATTATTAACACTCTACATATAAATTTTTATGATATATAAAATCTTATTTATTATTCTTATACATAGTCAAAATTTTTATAAAAAATTATTTTAATTAATAATATTTTAAAATTAAATATTTTCATATTCAGAATACATTTGAGTTTGCCGAGTTGAAGAATGAAGAGCATTTACCAGTAGAAAAACAATGGAAAGCAAAATTAAAAAATTAAAATTTAGGAGTTAACGATATACTAATACTACAATTATTACTATTATTTTTTGACATATTTATTGTTCTTTTTTATAATGCATTAAACATTTCTTCAAAAATATAAAAAACAAATTTCCAATTTTAATGAACAATGGTTTAACGGTTAAATTATTTCAACATTTGTTCGATATAAGGTGAATAAAATATATTTAAAATATAAAGTCGGGAAATTACTGCAGAGAGCTTATTATCAGTGTGTTCCAAAAGACTGTAATTTTTGGATAAATAGTATTGTATGGACCATTAGTCACTTCAAAAGAAAATGACAGGATGATTAATTTGAGTACCACAATTTAATTTTTTATATTAGCCATTTATTCGGTGAGCAAAAATCGTATATGGGAATATAATTCGTGGCTTCTAGGGAGAGGGCATTCAATTCGGCTGATGATTGCTCAAAATGGACTATGGACTTTATGTAAATATCTGCTCTGGGACTGCTGACTCATCATTTGAACATACATACCGGGAAAATTGGAGGACCAGAGGAAAAGCATTTGGAGTTCTGTTGAGTGGATTTTTACAGTAAAAATGATGCTTGATTTTTTATTTGGAAACGAATAAAAATGATAAATAATTTTACAAGGAGCGCAATTAATGATATTTATATTTACGTCTCATTCCTTACTTGGGATCAAATTAAACCTAACAAAAAAATTGTATGATCCAATGCGTTTGAAATAAAAATCAAATTTCACTAATTCCATACATAAATTTAAATTCTAATTTAATCTAAAATCTAGCTAAAGGATTAAGGTCATTTAAGACATAATGATAAATTTTTTCTGATTATATTTCTTCGTTTTAGTCTCAATTCGTTAAATTTTAATAATATTTTATATTTTAATTTTAACATGAATAATGAATTTTTCTATTTTATGTTATCCTATAAAACGAGAATTATTTGAATTTATATTAAGATTTTTCCGAAACTTTTCATTTTAAATTAATGGATTAAAATGATTATGATTTCGCATAATTATCCATGAATTTCACGAAAATTATTGATTTAATTTATTATTAATATTTCATCAACAATTTTTTGGTTCCAAATCATAGGATTCACGTGAAAAAAACACTTCCTGATTTCAATGTTCCGGGTAAAGGATTTATAAAAAAACATATATAAATGAATGATTAATGCTTAATATGTTTATTAATTAATTGAAAATAATTAAAAATTGAATTTTTATTCTAATTGTAAATGCCAACACTGTAATCTTATCATTAACAATAAGAATAATTTTCAGATAATCCAAATTTCCTTAACCGGATCTGACTAATGCAGATATACTCAAAAATTTTCCTTTTCTTAATTTTCACTTTGCAACTTTCAACACCGTAATTTTTCTTAGGTCACAAGTTTAAATGGAGAGAATTTTTCCCAAAATTTTCTATAACCGAAATTCAGAATCAGAAATTCCATCAATGGAATTTCCGATAATAAAAAGTTTCCGTGCTGAATTTGCCAAGTACCAATTTCTTCGACTGGAAGTTCCTTATGTATATATACCGGAATCTTTGCGCCTTATTTTAATCACTTGATTGGCAATTAAAAAATAAAATTAAGAAAATAAATTTTAACAATTTATTTCTCTAACTAACATCAAATTACTAAAAGAAAACACGTGTAAAATTCGAGGAAAGTAATCGTAAAAAAATATTTTTTCGACGCGATAACAGCCAGTTGATTCTGTTCATCCGAAATGCGAAATTTTGTCCAATTTTTATTTTACTGCAACATGGGTCACTTCCTCGAATTTGTCGAAGCTGAGATTGGCCTGAAGATAAAATTAATAAAAAAAAGTTTTTTTTATTTTCCCCCTTTTCTCACATGCACAATATTCCAACGGTGGATGAGCACCCTGAACATTCTCTCATTGCACTGCTCCAATTTATGGTCCCTGAACCGCGACATCTCAACCACCGCCCGACCATCGGATGCCTAAGAAAATTTTTTGAAAAATAACTTTTAAGGGCCTTTAATTCAGGACATCTTTTGAATTCAAAAGTAAATATATAGATTTTTCTAAATTAGTGAAAAATTGCAACAAAAGAATCAATTTTTTATTTATATCTGCTGAAAATCCTGAAAGTTAAAATTTCTAAGAAAAAAATAAAAAAATTTAATTTTCAAAACCTTTATTAATTGCTGTGTTCAGAGAAGAGAAGGAGAAAGGTCTTAGATATATTTTTAAAAAGCACAAACATAGAAAGTTTCAAAAATTATATTAAAATCTTTAGTCATGGAGTAATGATTATAAAAATTTAGATTATTTTTTTGAATGAAATCATTTCAGCAGGATAACCTGTTCGCCAGACCCGAAGATCAACAAGGAATCGTGATGTTCTGGTCTGGAGCAATAGACCAAAACGCTGAAAGCCCCGTTCCACTGAGGACCGATTCCTAGAGGAAAAAATTAGTATTTTTTTAATTAGTATTCATATGATTTGAGAGATTGAAGGTCAATTATTGTTTTTAGAAATTTTTCATTTTCAAACTCCGTAGATTCGCATTAATTTTGGGCGAAATTGTTTGTATTTTTTTTTCTAATTTTCATTAGCTTCCTTTTCCATTTTGGCAAACCATATATTATTTTATTTCCAAAAAATTCAGAAGAATATTTTCTTTAGCTGCTTTCTATTTTTTTATATGAAAATGGGTTGCAAAAAATAACGAAACAATTCATTAAAAATTTTATATGTTTTTTTCAAAATCCTTAAGGTACAAAATTTTTTGGATTTTTGAAAAAAATTAAATAACCAAATAATTCTATTTAGAATTTCAGAATTTTTCTACCGTTTGCCTGATATCTGTTCCGCTCCTCGTCATTGTCGAAGGTGAACACCGTCACGGAGTTGGTTAGATCGCCCTCCCAAAAATCGGCAACCTCAATTTGAGCCGACTTCATGAAGTGGGACATTGGCATTTTGATACGCCACTAAAAAAGCAAAAAATTGCATTTAAAATTTTATTAAATATTTTATAAAAATAAAAACAATTTTCCACTACCTAAAAATTTATCTCACCTTTGCGCGGCTCTTCTCGTCCCTGAGTGCCAATGTCACTTCTTCCGACAGGCATGAGCTGAGCTCGCTGTCCCCGTTTTCCAGGCCATATATGGCCACCCGTGCGTCTTTGCCCCAGGTGCGTCCCAATGTCACGTGCGTCCCACTTTTGTCCCCGACATACTGCGTCGCGGGCCCGCCCACGTCGTGTTTCAGGCAAGTCACCTAAAAATTCAAATTAGCCCAATTCAATTCGAATGGTCCATGAAAATTTTTTCCAAAATTTCTTTATTTCGAAAAAATCTTAAAGTTGCAATAAATAATTTCTCCGATGTTTAAAAATGATTAATTTAAATAGCTTCATTTTATTTTGTAGCTAAATTTTACCCATTCTTAATACTATTTTGTTTCTTTATATTGCATTTGGAAAGATATATTATTTTATTACTAAATTTAGCTTTACATGGTGCTCGAAATTTAAGAGAAAAAATAATTCTTTGATCATTTATCGCATTTTAATTTGTTTATCATTAGCAAGATTTTCACAAAAAAATTAGACATTCCCAAAAGTTTTATATAATTATTAAGATAAAATAATTTTTTCCCAAAATTTGATGTAGTTGAAAAATAATTTCATGCAAAATTTCATGTTATTTTTTCGGTTAATTTTCCTCAATTTGAAATAATTTTTAACCATTTTTTACTTCAATTTGTCCATTTTCCGGATTCGGTGGCAGAACAAATGTTTTGGTGGCCAATTCCAGCTCGGCCATTCCAAGCACTAATTTTACCATGGAGTTCAACAATTCCGCCGTTGTGATCATGCTGGTTTGGACCTGAGGCTTTATTTATACTTTTATAATTTTTGAAAATCAACCGTTTTCCCAACATGATTTTAGTTAATTGATTTCATCAACATGATTTCAAGCCAACATGATTTTAGCAAAAAAAGAAAAAATACTTATCAGCTATAAAAAGAGCAAGAACTAGCCCCCCTACAAAAAACTAGATAATCACTCATTTCGACTTTTTTCCTTGCTATGCCCATAGTTTTTTTTTCACTTATCCTATAACTTTAGATATTTTGTAGCTATTTTTTCTTTCCGCCGAGAATTTGGTCTAATAAACCGTACTTTTTACCTTTTGATGCGTCCTTTTCTTTTTCGACTAAATACTTGATATCGATATACAGCTCAATTTAGTGTACCACTGATGAGCTATAGCAGTGTCATGGTTAAGCATAAGGTGTCCTTACAAACTTTGCCTATATACTTAGTACTTATTGTTATGTTTCCGTATATAATCCGCCCGATGTGATGGTGCACTGGCATTTGCGGCCCTGTCATTTGTGACCCGTTCGTTTTAAACTCGATTCAAATGAAACCCAGAGAAATGAGTTGAGTTTCAGAAATTGAGAAAAAATTATCTACAAAATAAGCATAAGCACTTTAAAATTGTGCAATATAAAAAGAGTTATGGCCAAAATACTGTGAATTTGGCCAAAATCATTGTTTTGGCCATTAGTTTTTTTCACAGTGACTGAATTCGAACGGATTTGGGCTCATTTTTAGCCAATTTTTTGCTCTATTTTTCGACATCCAACCAACTCATTTTCATAGATTGTGTTGGACAGAGATATAGCAAGAGCCGCAAGTGCCGGGACCGTAAATGTCTATAACCGGATCTGATAACTTCAAAGTAAATTAATGTTACCTTAATGTACGGTACAATAAATACCTTGTTGAAGTACAGTACATCCACCACAACTTTGGCATCCCTTACACAATGGGCCTCTTCCATGTGTGACCGTTCTACATTCACAAATTGCTTGTTCTTACGGTTGTATGAATTTTGTACACCCTTAAATATTAAAATTTTCAAAAAACAATTTCAATTTTTAAATTTGAATGTGTTATCAAAAATCTTATTTAAGAATTTATTCTAGAGAAAAAGAGCTATAAAAAACGTAAATTATTTTTTTATTTTTCAGATATATGATTTTTTAAATTAATGATTATATTTTTAATTATTCAGAAATATTTCTCATTATTTGTAAATGTTTTTAAATATTTTAAAATAATTTTATATTCAATATTTTTGGATAAAATTATGATTTTTCAACTTTTAAAATAAAAACAATTTCTATAAATTAAAATTGTATTTATTTTCAAACATTTTGAATGTCTTCGAGGATTAGAGATTCGCGCTTTTCGCCACAATAAATGCGAATTTGATATCGATGAGCTTCTGGCTTCACAATGATGATCAGAGTCTCCAAAAGTGGGATCAATGAAAAAATCGTGGAAAATTGCAGGAATTTCATATTTATGGGCCAATAATAAAAATAAATATGCTAAAAATAGAATTTTTTTCAACTAATATAGTTTTCCAAATCATAAACCTAGAATAACAGAATCAAATAATTTTAAATTCTTAACAACAAATTTTAAAACATTGCATTTAATTTTCATATTTTTTTTATTTTCTGGAAATATTTGTTTGATTTCTATGTAGTTCATTTATAAAATTATATTTTTATAAAAAGTTGCAATTTTATTGAAATTCCACTTTTTGCATGTTTATATTAAGAGAAATAATAGAGAATTCATCGATAATATTTTATTTTAATAGGATTAGAAAAAATAATGATAAGAGATGAGTTTTTCACTTGCAATAAATAGCCTAAAATGGCCGGATGTTGTTCAGCTATCCATATCCGTTCATCCACGTTTTACATCATCACATGATCAGTTTTTTTGCTGATAACTAGAAAATTTTTTTTTGCTAATCAGAAAAATATTGTTAATTTATGAATTGCAAATCTAATTGACAAATACATTTTTCCTTTATATAGACTAATATTGTGAAAAAATAGAACAATAATTTTTTTCTTTATATTTTGATTATTTAATGCCGTATATGAAATTCTAATTCAATCTTATTTTTTATCACATTTATGATTTTATTTCATATTTGTTTATTTTGATGGCGATGGCTATTTTTCCCTCAGTAATAAAAAATAAATCAGTTTCTTTATTAAAAATCATCATTTTATTAAAAATTTTGGTATTTATAAATTGATTCTTTTTCCAAATTATGAGAACAAATATATTATTATATTTTAAATATCAAATTTTTAATTTGAAAAGATATTTACTTCCACTTTCCGGTGTAATTTCGTAATTTTAATGTTTATTCCCAATTAATCATTAATTAACAAATCAAATTTTGCAGGCACATAAATTTCCACAACATCCGTTGCCATGTGTAAATTCCATATTTAGAGGCCAAAAAAATACGAAATATCACATTTGACCGGAAATCTCACCCTTTCCGGGGCTTTTGTGCCCAAATCAATTCATTTTTATGCCGGAAATTGGAAAAAGTGCTGCCATTATTATTTATGATTTTTTATAAAATAATTATGTATTTTATAATTTTGCCTTACTACAAATCATTTTTGTTTCTTATTAACATTTCGGAAATTTTCTTTTAGTAAAATTATTTTAAAAAATAATAATTTTTTTTATAAAAAAGACGAATGATACAGAAAACAAATGACAACAGTTCTTCTAAAAACAAATGATACAAACTAGTTCTGAGTAGAATTTTTTAATTAAAAAATTTTCCTAATGAAAAAAAATTCAATCTTTTATTAAATTAGTTTTAAAATAATTTTTACCTAATTGAAATCTGAATTTTTATCAAAAAAATTTAAAATATTTTTTAAACCATTATTACCATATAATTTTTCCAAAAAATCATGTTTTATTAAAAAAAATTTAATCCAGATTTGAGTTTTTCAACGATAGGAAACAGCGATTAGATGAGTAGTTTGCTGAATTTTATTTTTTTTTATTTTGTTTTTGTGGATCATTATATGTACCTAAATGGCTAATTTAAATTTTTGCACTTTTTGCATAATGACCTCCTAATATTAAAATAAGAACAAATAAATGGCCTTTGATTAATGTTAGAAAATTTTTTGAAACTAAATATTTCCCTTTATCTCCCCTTTTTTCGATCTTTTCCTCAAAATAATACACCATTTATTCTATCCCTCGTCTCTAAGTATTTGTTTCGATAAATTTTCTTTAAATTATTGATAATTAGAACATATTTCTATCTTAATCTATATGGTTGTAATAAAATTTCGGGATTCGGCATTGGTTCTAATCCAAGAATTTATGATCGGATATGCCTCGGAATTGGAAGCAGCAATTTTTGGATTTTTGTCCCTTATCCCAAAAATTATGGGTTATCACATTTATTAAAAGAAATTTTCATTTTTTTTTAATTTTTGCAGGTATTTGCAGACGGTTATTCTAAAAGTTTATAAACGAGTAAGATTATCATTTGCATGAGTCTAACCGGGTATGAGCAACTTTGTTTTCTATTAAGTATTTTTATTTTATTTTATAAATACTAAAATATTTTTCAACATTAAAATATGACTAAAAAGGTGAAAATCTTTTATTTCAAAAAATTTCTTAAAATAACAATTGAAAAAATGTAGAAAATGATAAAAAAAATTATAAATAATGGTTTGTAGAAAATTGAAAAAAAACAAACATCATAAATTCATATTATAAATTCCAAAGTGATGTTATATCGATAAGAAAAAATCCGTACATATACATCAGAAAACTCGGAGTTCAATTATTTATTTCATTGGCAAATGTTCTTCTTCCTTCAACTCGGCAAACTCAAAAGTGCCCTGAATTTTTTTTATTGATTTTGCCTCTTAAAAAATGATGCTACTGTTAGCCAAATTTATGTTAATAATTAATTAATTGGCTGGTTCTAATAAACTTAAATTTTAGCAAATTTATTTTTTAATAACGATGAACAATGGAAATTAAATAAACACATTTTTGATTATTTCATAAGTCTTGGTTTGTATGGTTCGATGTTATTGAGAGATTTTATCTTTTTTGCTATTTTTAAGTAGTACATACTTTAAAATATGAAAACATATATAGTTGGTTCCGATTTTTAGATTTCCATAAAAATAATTTCAATCATTTAGATATTTTATTAATAACGGTTAAATTATTTTATTAATTTTTGGTGAACAAACATAGATAGAGTTCCAGCGCCATACATCCACCAAAAATTTTCCGCCCTCACAATGTGTCTACATTATAGTTTGGCGGTCCGGAACCATCTTGACGGTGGCCTGTTAAAAATTGTTAATCTGAATAAAATTTCCATTTAAATAAACTGACTGATTGATTGATTATTTTTTGAAGCTAGATTAAATTTAAAAATTTAATTCGTTGAATTTACAAAATTCTTTAAAAAATTAAAAAAAATTAACTGATACCTTGGAATTTTGTGGTTGATTGTCTGCCAGAGCCAAACAGTAGCATTGTTTTGCTAGCCGAGCTCATTTTGTAGCAATAGACAAGCACATGGAAGGCCCAGCCATGGTCCCAACTTTCGAGTTTGTTGTCAAAAGTAATGTGGTTTTGATTAGCCGACTGGAGTCCATCGGATGAACGTGATCGGATGAACTCGACACAAACTCTTCCACTATGAGAAAGTGCTTTTCAAACATTCGAATGTCCTGAAAAAGCAAATAAAAATTATAATAAAAAATATAATTTCTCAATAAACTCTTCATCTTACTTCACGAATCGAAAATTATTAAAGTTAAGGAATTTAATTAAAATTAATTTAAAAAAAAAGAATTTTCCACTTTTACTTCAATTTCTTCCTTAATCCTTTATTTTAATGATTACTTAGGGATCTTTACTACAATATAGTTGACATTTAGTCATCAATATTAATTGTGAATTAATTTTTATTAAAATAAATATATGATTTACAATAATTTTTTATTATATAAAAATCAATCAGTGTAACTTACCTATTTTACTAATATTATCATTTGCATTAGTAAAATTTTTTATTTTGTTTATTTTTTTATTAAAATCGTTTTTATAGCTTAAATAGCAATTTGTAATTTATGTTACAATTTCCTTTTTTACCAATTTGCCCCAATCCAATACAATTCCGTCCCTCGTACATCCTTCCAGTTCACATTCATCATTTTCTTTTCGATAAATGGACACTCGGTTATGTTGGTCCCAACTCGCCCCTAATATCACCCTTAAAAATTATCAAAAAATTTTTTCAAACCAAGAAAAAAACAGAAAATTACTGACTATGCCTTTCTCTCTGATGGGTCGTCATAGAATCCTCTTTTTTCCAACAAGACACCACTACCTGAGGCCATTGTCTGGCATCATTTGGTGAGGGCACTCCGATACCAAGACATTCCAACATTCTTGAAAATCCTGAAATTTTTGATCTCTTTTTTCAGACGAAATAGAAAAACTCCAAATCAATGTAATCTTAAAATACTAAAGCTTGGGTAAAACGTTGGACCGCCGGTGGAACTCAAACCCACGTCTCTCCAATCCGGGAGAAACCCTCAAAAAATTTAATAATCTTAATTAATTTCATCCAAAATTTTTAATAAATTAAACTCCTCTTAAAGTCGTGTTTCTTCACCATTAAAAGATACAAAAGAAAATAATTGTTATATCTAAATGAATTAAATTTGTTTGCTTGATCTATAATTTCATTAATTTGCTACACTAATCAAATTGTCAAAAAAACAATTCAAATTATTTGCTGCTAAATTGCTATACTAAATTGTAAAAATTTGTTACATCTGATTATCAATATAATTATTTGCTATCTTGTTATACTCGTTGCCAAAAAAATGTTCCAATTTTTAAAAATAAATTCTGAAGCGAAAAAGAAAATAACATGTGAAAAAGAAAGAAAGGATAAGAAAACAGTACACTCAAAATTTCGTTTCAAAATAGAGTTTGAAAAATGCTAATACATTACTTTGGCAATGAGTGTATAATTATGATTTTTTGCTCTCTCTGGTTATAATTGTAATTATGCTACATCAATTACAAATGTAAACTGTATCTAAATCATATTAAGTATTGTTTACTACATCTAATCACAATTCTAATCATTTGCTAAACCAATCATAATTTATTATTGTTACATCTTTCAATGTTGTAATTATTGTTACATCTAATCACAGTTGTAATTATTTGATATATCTAATTACAATTGTAATATTTGCTACCATTAATCATAATTGTAAGTATTTGCTTCGATTATTTGCCAAAAAAATTTTTAGTTAAAAATTTTTTATTCACCATTTGTTATGTTATTAATTTAATATAAAACGACCTGATGAGCTGGTGGATCCTTTGGATTGACCTCCTTCTTCGCTCGGTTCCAATTTCGACACACCTTTCATTGGGCTCTTGGATCCGCTGACCATTACTAGAAAAAAAATTTTTGGTTTTTTTTTATATGAATTATTTATTGTGAAGTAATTTTCACCCATAAATCACCTTTTTCTGTTGGTTTTGGCTGTTCGATCACTGTGAAAACCTTTGTGGTGAATACAAGTTCCGGAATGCCCATTACCAATGTCTCTTCATTGCTCAACATTTATGAAAAAAGGATAGGCAATGAAAAATTCGTTATTTATTTGCGGAAATATCGATAAACATCATAGATTCACGTATCAATTATACTTGGTTTCCGCCCATCGTTTATTTCACCGGCAAATGTTCTTCATCTTTCAACTCGGTAAACTCGAAAGTGCTCTGAATGGAAAATTATTATTTGGAAAAATTATTTTCAAATTTATCCATGGAAAAAGTTTGTATTAGTAGTTAATCTATTTAATTAAAACCAATTTTCGCGTAAAATAATATAGCGTTTTTTAAAAAAGAGTTTATTAGTCATTTTTAATCAAATTTTGGCTTTAATTTTTGAATGCAAAATACATGAACAGAGTTCCAGCGCCAAACATCCACCAGAAATTTGCCACCCTCACAATGCGTTTTCATCAGGCTTTGACTGTCCGGGGCCATCGATACCGTGGCCTATAAATGATTTTATTTACTGTTATGTTATAAAATCGAAAATCACTATAATGTGAATAAAAATCTTTAAATTTCTTTCCATTGATTTATTTATAATTTTTGTTTTTTATTTTATGAACATAAATTATACCTTAGAATCGGTTGTATATTGGGCACCGCTCCCGAAGAGTAGCATTGCTTTGCTAGCCGATCCCTTTTTATAGCAATAGATTAGCACATGGAAGGCCCTGTCATAGTCCCAAGATCTGAGTTTGTTATCAAAAGTGAAGATGGTTTTGATCCGATGATCAGAATCCAATTCATGATCGGAAGAACTCGTCAAATACTCGTCCACTTCCAGAAAACGACTTTTAGGCAATCTGATACTCTGAAAATAAATTTTTGAAAATTTTATTTAAAAAAATCTNATTTTATGAACATAAATTATACCTTAGAATCGGTTGTATATTGGGCACCGCTCCCGAAGAGTAGCATTGCTTTGCTAGCCGATCCCTTTTTATAGCAATAGATTAGCACATGGAAGGCCCTGTCATAGTCCCAAGATCTGAGTTTGTTATCAAAAGTGAAGATGGTTTTGATCCGATGATCAGAATCCAATTCATGATCGGAAGAACTCGTCAAATACTCGTCCACTTCCAGAAAACGACTTTTAGGCAATCTGATACTCTGAAAATAAATTTTTGAAAATTTTATTTAAAAAAATCTGGTGGTAATTCTAACCATGGATACAATTAAATAGAGATGGAAAAAAATAAATCAGAATATTAAAAACTTTTAAACTTACTTAAGCCAAAGTTCAACCAAAAAAATAGGTAGAAAATTATGTTCTATTAAAAATTTTTTCAGATTCTTTGAAAATAAAACTTCATAAAAATTAAATTCATCTTTAATTAGTCATATTTATACTGATTACATAATATAATTAAAATTTTTATAAAAATTCTATGTCTACATATTATTTAGTTAAACAAAAAATAAAATTTATAATTATTGTCATAATACTTTTATGATTAGAATTTTAATATGTACATTAATAAAATCTCACATAAATAATTTGTTAGAATTTTTTTATAATATTTGTTAAATTAAATTTCATTGCAATATGACGCCTATTTATTTGGAATTATCATTTACTTAAAAATAGTATATTATCCATAAATATTTATTAAAATTTTAATTATTATTTGATAAATTGATTAAATTTTTTTTACATATTTTACAATAAACGGCTATTCATTAATATTTTTCTCACAAATAACAAAATAATAATTTGCTCATCTAAATTATAAGCAATTTTTAATATTTCATTTTTTTACTATTTTGCCCCAATCCAGCGCTATTCCGCCCCTGTGCATCCCTCCAGTTCACATTCATCATTTTCCTTTCGATAAATGGACACTCTGTTTTCCTGACCCCAACTAGCCCCTAATACAACCCTTGAAAAATTCAATAAAAATTAATCCAAAAAACAGAATAAATTACTTGGTCTCACTATGGTCCTCCCTCTGGTGGGTCGTCTCTGAATCGATGTCAAATTTCCAACAGGACACCACCACCTGAGGCCATTCTTTGGCATCATTTGGTGAAGGCATTCCGATACCAAGACATTCCAACATTCTTGAAAATCCTGAAAAGAAAACCAAATTTTCATTTACTATTTTTTAATATTTATAAATTAAACCTGCTTATGATTATCGTTAAAAATATGAACTAATAAATTGCGATCATTTTTACTTAAACAATTAGGATTAGATGTAGCAAATAATTACAATTATGATCAGATGCAACAACTAATTAAAATTAAAATTAGATGTAGCCAATAATTACAATTGTGATTAGATTTACAAAAATTACTATTATGATTAAATGCAACAACAAATAATTAAAATTGTGATTAAATCAAGCAACTAATCACAATTGTATTTTTTTACATCTAATTACAATTAATTATTTGCTATATCTAATTTTAATTCTAATTAGTTGTTGCATCTGATTATAATTATAATTATTTTCTGCTTGAAACAATTTGTCACAATTGTAATTTTGCTATATCTCACAAATGTGATTATTTACTATAATAAATTACAACTAATTAATAATTATTTACCACATTTTGTCACAAATATAATTATTTGTTATTACACATATAATTTTAATGTTTGCTACATTTAGTTACAATTATAATTATTTAATACAGTTAACTACAAATGTAATTATTTACTACATTTTGTCACAAACATATGTACATATTTGCTACACACATAATTTTAATATTTGCTACTTTTAGTCACAATTGTAATGTTATATAGCTAATCACTATTGTAATTTTTTGCTCACAATTATTATTACTTGCAATTTCCCATTTACCATTTGTTGCGAATGATAATTGATAATAATCTAAATATAAAATGACACCTGAGCTGGTGGATTCGCTGGATTGACCTCTTTCCTCGTTTGTTTCCAATTTTTGCACAACTTTCATTGGGCTCTTGGATCCGACCATTACTAATAAAAATTATTATTATTTTTGCTGTTTTTTATTTATCTTTTAATTAATTCAAATCACTTTTTTCTACTAGTTTGGGCTGTTCAATCACTGTGAAAATCTTCGTAGTGGCCACAAGTTCCGGAATACCCATCACCAATTTGTTTGCATTGGTTAACCGATCCAACTTGGTGTGCATAGTCATTTGAACCTAAAATTTAATGTAAAAAAAATCTAAAGGGCAATTCCACAGTGACTAATAATTTTAAAAACCGAATGAGAGTAAAAAAATTTATGGGGCAACCATGTAGTTTTGGTTTATAAAGAAGACTCTAAAAAAGATTTAATTTTGAATGTATAATTTTTCGAAAAATGATTTATATCACATTGTTTTTTAATACATATTTTTCCCATAGTTAGAAAAATATCAAAATTTGACAGGGAGCAATCGTTTAGGCTAAAAAATCGGTGCTGGGTCTTTAAAAAAAGGGCCCAATGTGGGCGTTAAAAAAAAAGGCCCAATGCGGCCAGTCTGTACGAAAACTTTTTTGTTAGACCAGTTAGACCAAAAGTATAAAAGGCAAAATTGTGTAGAATTTTATGCTGATTCGAATGGTATAAAAATTATTTCGAAATTCGGCCAAAAAGTTCGAAATATCCCCTAAAAACACTAATTTTCGGTATTTCGGGAAAATTTCGAACTTTTTGTTCGAATTTCGAAATAATTTTTATACCATTCGAATCAGCATAAAATTCTACACAATTTTGCCTTTTATACTTTTTGTCTAACAGGTCTAACAAAAAAGTTTTCGTAC
>LDKF01001054.1:1101-14473 GCA_001026735.1 Rotylenchulus reniformis
CCCCCCCCCGGCTACGGGCCTGACCGAGACCCACTGCTTTGTCGATGACTTTGTGCCATGCCCTTGTGACTATCAAGAGAATTAGTGCGGTTGAACTTGTTGTGAGGCAATATGCTACCAGTTGGTTCAGTGGAATTTTCAGATGTTTTGATAATTTGTTCGCGTGGATTATGCGACTCTTTCTGTTGATTGTTGTCTAATTGTTCAGAAAGATCATAAAAGCGATCTGCTCCACTCCAAGTCCCTTGGCCCATATTATGAATTCCAAAATGTGCTCTCTGCGCTCCGCTGTTTCCATGCTGCATTTGTTCCATCAACTTTTCATACTGTTCAGGTCCCATGGGGATTCCGCCAATTTTTGTAGAATGACAGTTGTCTTTATGGCCTAGGTTCTCTTTAGGCATAAGAGAAGAAAGTACATCCCTAAGCAAAACGATTTGGCTAGGACTGAGGAAGAAATAAAGAGGTCCGCCGAAGAACAGTTCGATGTCGACTCGTTTATTAAAGGAAGAATTTTCTGCGCAAGAAAGAACAGAGTTGTTGTTGACACGAATACGCAATGTGTTCCGTTCATCAAATAGTTGAGCAAATAAAACTGGGGTTGGAGGTATTCTTTAAAAAAAGGTTGTGAGAAAAATAGTTTAGGCATTAAGACTTACATATCGTGTGATTTCGGTCGAAAATTATTGGAATTCGATCGACTACTAAAATGCGAATAGCAAGATTGAAAATTGATTGAAGAACCGGCCATATCGGCATCCATTTCCACTTCAGATGAATTCATCCGTGAATTATGAATTCGCTGTAAGTAAAAATCGATGATTTTGTGCAAATTGTTTTGTAGCTATACTTCTTTGATTGGCGACCAAATATCTGTGTAAAATCGAACACCTTGGATGTGCAAAAGCTTGTTCAAATCTGTCACCTTAATTTCGCAATTCAAATTAGCCAATGAAAATGCATGTTTACTGTATATAATCTGCCGGGTTGTTCAGTTATCGTAGTTGATATATTCCTTAGCTGTTCTTCCAAATGCTCATCCAAAAATTCCATTCTAAAACGAAAAACTTCAGTTTATTTTTACCGCAAGGGAGTACTCATCAGAGGGGAAGGAGGGCAGGTAGGACCAGGCCCGTAACCACTAGCCAGGGGGGAGTGGAACTCTCCACCTCCGAAAATTTTCAGGGTGAGAGAGGAAAGGGAAGAAAAAATAATAATTTTTTCATTTCTGATCACACGTTGCTGAATAATTGCACCCTTGTAATTCTATTGACTTAAGGTATAATATTCCGCTGAAATGTGTTTCAGCGGTGACGTCTACCCTCCCCGCCCCAAAAATTTTTTTCTCTGGGTAGGCCCTTGAATTCACCTGTCTATTTGAATTTCAATTCCGGTGCAAAGTTCGGAGTAAGATTCCACTCTCAAAGTGACATTCTCGAACACAACTTTTATGCGTGCTATGATCTGGTCGATGAGGCTTGCGCATTGTTCAATTCCCGTGTTATCAGTTCCATTGGCCATTTGTTCGTCAACAATGACACTTTTGGCTAGATCCATGCTGGTAGCAATGGAACCGACAAAAGAAGAAACTAAATTTTAAAAATAATTTGTTTACTAAATTCAAATTAATATTCCTTCACCCAGATCCTGCGCATTTGTCATGTTAATTTCAGCTAAGGGAGTTATTGTAATTTGCAGGTCTCTGACTAAAGTACATTTAAGAAATTAATAAAATATCAACAAAAAAGCATCACTTTTCACAACTGTAGAGTCAGACAAAAGTCGTTTCCATGGCACACATACCGTCAACTCCTCCACATAACCATCTTTCAGCGAAAAAAATCGTACACCTAAAGTCCCAAAATATTTTAAAAATTGAATTTAAGTGATTTGACCAGATGTTTCAAGGGTCTCGTTTATGTATTCAGTGTTCAACATCACTCCTTGCACACTAGCAGTTCCGTCCGCTAGATGCAGTTCGAGTTGGTCTGAAGTGAGCTCTGTCCTCAGGTATTGTCCCATATATCTGTTTGTGAATAAATCCTAACATCAATAATTAAATCACCAACCGTTGGATCAGGAAACGGCATAATTGTTTAGTGAAAACGGAAAAGTCCATATGAGTTATAAATCGTAGTGAATATATAAATTAATATTAAAAATCGCTAAAATAAATAAAAGATAACGGATAAATATGTAATGATGGCGAATATAGTGTGGATGTGGATGTAGACATGTTTGTTCAGAAGAACATACATATTGATTGAATTGCTCAATCAACGAACCAAAGTGAAAATATTTAATCACAGTCAGCAATTTTGTGGTAAGACTGGTAAGTTATGTAAGTGATGATCGTGTTTGTTTGTTATTTGTTTGTGTCTCTAAAAAGAAATGTCATTGACCAATTGACATGTTAAG
This sequence comes from Rotylenchulus reniformis, assembly GCA_001026735.1. Classification (NCBI taxonomy): domain Eukaryota; kingdom Metazoa; phylum Nematoda; class Chromadorea; order Rhabditida; family Hoplolaimidae; genus Rotylenchulus; species Rotylenchulus reniformis. The sequence goes on from LDKF01001054.1 coordinate 3,520, forward strand.
ATGACAAATTCAAATAATTAAAATTTCTTTTTAAAGTACATATAAATGAAAGACAAGACAAGCATTTGCTGTCACGTTCAAGTCAGCTGTGATTTAACTTTTTAACTCGCCTTTAATTATGTATTACTTTATTTTTTATTTTTTATTTAAAGACCAGCTGATTTGCACTTTGCCCTTATGTAAATAATGCCAAATTTGAATCCCCGGTAAGGACCTTTTAAACCAGTTCCAGATTTCCGAAAGGTACGGTACCCATTTGCTCATTCTCATTAATGGCTCAACTTGCTTCGACAAATCATCATTGTTGTCAAGTCAGGTAAGTTTCGACCTGAAAAATTTATATGAATGATAAATCAGAAATCACAATCAAAATGGATGATTAGAAAGGGATCCGACAAAGGAAAAAAGTTAAGACATTTTGGATTTAAGAGTTGTTTACGATTAAATACATAATATCTGGTCATTTTTGCCTGAACATTTCTGGGTATTCATTGTCAGCATCCCCCCTACATTGTTTTGTTTTTGGGGCAAACAGGAATTTACCGTTGCAATGCAATCACTTCATCTTCTCCCTCTCACCTCCCCTCACTCACCAAACTCCTTCTCCATCCATTTTCCGTTTTCAATCAAATTGATTGATACCGATAAATAACCCTTCAATCTTTCCTTTTTCAGAAAATATATAGCGTGATCATGACCAATTTACAAAGAAAGTATTATTTTTTGCAAAAAATATTTTCTGTAAGAACATGATCAGCTCAACAATCAGTTCCCTCCCCCCCCCCGAAATGATCTGATCCAAGGCCACGGATCATTCAGATCAGGATCAGAGTTGGGTGGATCCGTGCGAACATTTCTTGTTCCCAATCAATTCCTTAAAACATCCTCCCCTTAATTTATGTATTAGTTTAACTCGATAGCTAAATTATGGCCAAATTGATCGATGGCAAGGAAATTGCCCAGAAGTTTCTGGACGAGGTTGCGCTTGGTCTGCGTTGCATAAAAGAGAAAGATGCTGATTTCACGGCGATGCTGGCGATTGTGCAGGTTGTCCAGCAAAGAGCGAACGGGGCAATAGAGTGCTTTCAAAAAGGTCGGGAACCGCAGTGATTCTTCCTGTTACATCGGCCGGAAGATGGACAAGGCCAAGGAGGTGGGGATGGAGGTGAAGTTGGTGAGGATGGGCGAGGACAGCACGGAGGCGGAGCTGGTGAATCTGATCGGGACACTGAACGACGACCCGCAGATCGACGGGATCATTGTCCAAGTGATCAGCGGGGAGGAGGAGCAGTCATGGCCATATCTTTGTCTTTCCAGCTGCCCTTGGACTGCGCGAATCGCGTCGACACGGATGCTCTGATCGATCTGATCAGTCCGGAGAAGGATGTGGATGGGCTGACCCGGGTGAATGCGGGCAGATTGGCACGCGGCGAGTTGGAGGGCGCCGGAGGGTCGATCCCGTGCACGGCACTGGGATGCCTGAAGCTGGTGCAGAATGCCACTGGCAGGGAGGATTATCCCAGGGGAAAGCGGGTTGTCGTGCTGGGCAGGTCGCGCATTGTCGGCTCACCCACCGCCGCACTTTTCACTTGGTGGGTATACGGTAATCCCTTAAGCCGGGAAGGTACTTTGTACGCGTTATCCCTGAAAAATAAGCGATGTTCGGGTAGGTAAGTGGTCACCTCACAACCGCAGGCACCACGCTACGGTGACCATTTGCCACTCTCGAACCGAAAGGCTGGCCGAAATTTGCAGAGAAGCGGACATTCTGGTGGTGGCAGTTGGCCAGAAAGGACTGATCCGCGGAGATTGGATCAAACCGGGAGCTGTGGTGATCGACTGGTGAGTTCATGGGGATCCAACTCACTCAAAAACAGAGGGGAGGAGCAAATGTTGGTCAGTGGGATCAATGTGGAGGAGTCGCCGGAAGGGAAGCGCAGATTGAGCGGAGATGTGAACTTCGAGGAGGCGAAGAGTGTCGCGGGTCATTTGACGCCCGTCCCCGGCGGAGTTGGCCCGATGACCGTGGCCATGTTGTTGCGGAACACTTTTCACCAAGCGGTGGCCAGGAAGCTGAATGTTGGATGGATGGCAATGAGGGGAAGGCACTTTTTGATCCGCCGAATTTAGGGGCGGATTGAGCGGAACGGCATCGTGGAGACCGAGTCTGCCCAGTGGAAGTTGTACCCGTTGAGGCTGGTCCCCGACTCGGTAAGTCCCTTCTGATTCAGATTTTCCAGTCAATTTCCATTTTTCATTTGAGAAAGTTCCCTCCGACATTGACATTTCGCGGTCCCAAAGGCCAAAGCCGATTGGGCGATTGGCAGCGGAGATTGGAATCGCCAGGTCCGAGCTGGAGCTGTACGGGCACAGCAAGGCGAAGGTGTCCCTGGGGGTGCTGGATCGCCTGAGGGAAAGGCCCGAGGGCAAGTACGTGGTGGTGGCCGGGATCAACCCGACTCCGCTGGGCGAAGGCAAATCCACGACCACCATCGGACTGTAAGCATTTGGGATACTGTACAGCGAGAGGGCAGTACAGTATGGCATATATTGTGGGGAAGTACAGTACACCTTTGGCCATATCCCCATCCTCCCTAAAGGGCCCAAAGTCTGTGTGCCCACTTGGGACGGAACACCTTCGCTTGCGTGCGCCAACCCTCCCAGGGGCCGACCTTCGGGATCAAGGGTGGGGCGGCCGGGGGCGGATATTCGCAGGTGGGATGGGCACGGGAAGAAGGAACGCCTGCTGAACTGGAGATGGGTGGCACAGGTGATCCCGATGGAGGAGTTCAACCTTCACCTCACCGGCGACATCCACGCCATCTCCGCCGCCCACAATTTGATGGCCGCCGCTTTGGATGCCCGGATGTGAGTGACAATGGGGGGGGGATATGGGATAACTCATCAGACATGGCACATTTCCCTAGGCTCCACGAGGCGACTCAGTCGGACGAAGCACTGTTCAACCGGCTGGCACCCAAGGACAAACAAGGTAAGCCCATCAGCCGAGAGTAATGATACAGATGGATGGTACATTTCGCCCTACCCCCAAGGTCATACGTACTTTTAGTAGTTCGACAATATTCTGATCCCGAATGATCCGTGTCCCTTTTTAGGAAAGCGTCCGCTTTGCGATGCTCAACGGCGTCGGCTCCAACGCCTTGGCCTTCCCGTGGTAGACGATGCGGAACAACTCAGTTCCGAGCAACGCGTGCGTTTTGCGCGGCTGAACATGGACCGGGACCAGATCTGCTGGAATCGCGTGCTGGACCTGAACGATCGACTGTTGCGACGTGTGGAGATTGGGCACGGAGCGCAGGAGCAAAAGCACAAACGGATCACCGAATACGCGATCACAGTCTCATCGGAGGTGGCCAATGAATGGGCTGATCAATGCGAATATTCCTTGCCAACTTGCAGCTGATGGCCATACTGGCACTTTGCACGGGACTGGCGGATTTGCGCGAGCGAATTGGCAAAATTGTGGTGGCCAATGACCGCGAAGGCAACCCGGTGACCGCCGATGATCTGTGTGTGGCCGGGGCATTGGCCGTGCTGATGAAGGACACGGTGAAGCCGAATCTGATGCAGGTGAGGGGAAGGGAAGGGAAGTGGCACGGAGGCGGAAGGAACTGATTGCTTAAGACCCTGGAGGGCACGCCCGTGTTTGTGCACGCCGGCCCATTTGCCAACATTGCCCATGGTCCGCAGAGATCAAAGATCACTCACAATCAGTCAATTGATTGTTTAGGCAACAGCTCCATCATCGCGGATCGGGTGGCACTGAAGTTGGTCGGAGAACAGGGATTTGTGGTCACGGAGGCCGGGTTCGGGGCCGACATTGGCATGGAGAAGTTCTTCAACATAAAGGCAAGGATGGCATTCATCACTGATACTGATTGATCTGTGGTGTCCAAACTGCGAAATGACAATGTTATGTGTCCCTTCAGTGTCGAGTGTCCGGACTACAGCCCAATGCCGTTGTCATTGTGTCCGTTCATAATTCACCTTCCACTTCCCCTCCTCCTCATCATCATTCTCTCTTTCTTTCTCTCATCATCATTCTCTCTTTCTTTTTCTTTCTCTCTCTTCATCATTCTCTCTCTCTTTTTTAGGGCCACGGTTCGGGCACTGAAAATGCACGGGGGCGGACCTGCGGTGGTGCCAGGTCAGTGCTGGTCCTGGCTGGTTCCTCTTTCCCTCACTTCTCCGACAAATTCCAGGAAGTCCCTTGCCGTTGGAGTACCTGAACCCCAACCTGGACTTGGTCCGCAAGGGGTGCGACTCCAATTTGCGCAAACAAGTCCGTACTCTGTCCGCCACCCCCTGAATCCCCCGTGAATCCCCTTTTCCAGGTCGAAAATGCCCAAATGTTCGGTGTTCCTGTGGTCGTTTGTGTCAACAAATTCGCTTCGGACTCTGCGGAAGAATTGGCGCTGGTGGTGGACAAAGTTCGCCAATTCGGCGCCGACGCGGAAGTTTCAGACCATTGGGCCAATGGGGGCAAGGGCGCCATCAAATTGGCCGAGGCCGTCGTGAGGGCATGCGAACGGAAGGCATCGTTCAGGTTGGCAAGGAACACTTTGTTCGCACTTTTCTGAATATTTTATCCATTTCCTCCTATCCTTCACCAATTCATTGTTCGATTCATTTGTTTCGTTCCTCCGACAGATTCCTTTACCCGCTGGAGGAGTCCATCGAGCAGAAGTGTCGCGTCATCGCCACCAAAATCTACGGAGCCGCGGACATTGAACTCTCCGAGGAGGCAAAGCGCAAGACGGAGCTGTACACGCGCCAGGGATTCGCCAAATTGCCCATTTGCATGGCGAAAACGCATTTGTCACTGTCCCACGAGCCGAGCAGGAAGGGCGCCCCCAAGGGTGAGAGGGTCCAAAGGGACTCAAACTTAAGAACCACCGTTGCCGCCTAAAATGTCGTGGCCGGTGAAATCTAATGAAATAAAAATTGGACAGAATCGGATCCGATGCCGTCGCACCCGGATTGCTCTTTCGGTACCGTCTATAGTTGATATATAATGCGGGGTAAAGGGAGATCAAAAGGGGGGGGGAATAAAGGGACCAAGATATTCCAAAGGGACATATCCCCGGGAGGATCAAGAGGAGAGCATCAATCCAATGATTTCTGTCCCTTTTCTGTCCCATTCTTGTCCCATTTCTGTCCGTCGTCCCCTTTTCAGACTTTGTTCTGCCCATCCGAGACATTCGCATCGCCGTCGGGGCGGGCTTTGTGTACCCTTTGGTGGGTGAGATGATGCTGATGCCCGGCTTGCCCACTCGTCCCTGTTTCTTCGACATGGACATCGATCCGGACACTGAGCTCATCCACGGACTTTTCTGACCAATGGATCCTCCCCTTCACTTCAGTTTGTCCCCCAATTATTGTCAAATGTTCGGATATTTGGGTTACACTTGTCGCTGGGGCACACATACACTCATACATTTATACAATATATTTTTCCATTTTATTTATATAAATTTGTCATTTCAATTGGCTTTTTCCCTTTTCCCGCTTCTCTCTGTGCTGCTCTCTGCCCTTCCGTCTCTTCCTTTTCCACATTATTTTGCATTTCTCTCGTTTCTATGTGATGGAGTTTCTTTAGGCCGAAGACAGTCGATAATGAATGCCCTGGGGGGTGGGGACACGAAATACCCGTGGGCATCCCCGTGCTTGGCCAATTCATTGTTGGCCATAAACAGTTTCATCCCCGAATCCCCATCATCATCTTCTTTGATTTCCTAAAATTGTGCAACTTTCTTCTTCATGGCCAAATATCGAAAAGGTTCTTTTGTTTGGATTTTGATCGGATCAATTCAACCCAATGTTCCTCACAATCAGGCCTTCCCACCGCCGATTCGGCCGCTTTGGAAGCATTTGAGGAGGTTGATGAGAGTGGCGGAAGCGGAGGGGCGGAGGCGGAGGATGGCCTGGAGATCGTCCAGGGCCTTTTTCCCCTCGGGGGAAAACCCTTTTCGGCACTGAACCGAGAATTAGTGCCCCAGTACTTTGACCAGCCTCAGGAATTGTCAGTCTCAACAAATCAATTGATCGATCAATAAATTTGAAGATTTGACGAGTTCGGATTCCGAATGGCCGAAGAGATGGACGCAGACGGACGGACAGATCCGACGGCTGAAAGGACGCCGCCGTTGGAGAGTTCGGCACACAGGTGGGGGAGGGGGAGAGGATAAATGTAAGAGGGGATGAGAGGGATCGGACAAGGGGAGATTGATCAACTGCAGACAGGAGTGAACTAACAATAAGCAACTGATCATTGTTTGTCCCCCCCCGCGAAGGATGCGCTGGCTGGCCATGGTGGAATCTGTGCATTCGCACTTGGAGGAAAGCCTTCTGACCTGGGGCATGGTGGATGTGCAACGGCTGCGGGACACGCCGAAGTTCGCGCCGATGGTTCACGCGGAAGGCATTCCGCACTCGCTGAGACCCTTTTTGTGGCCAAAGCTTAGCGGAGCAGCCGAAAAGCGCAAAAAATGTTTGATCGGAGGATGGGGAAGAACTGAACTGATCAGAAAGTTCAGGTCCGTATAAATATGCCAGGATTGTGCGGAAAAGTAAGCGCGAGAGTGCGCCGATGGTGGATGCACAAATTGAGAAGTGAGTTGCTATGTAACAGGGGGAGGAGAGAGAATGATCCCCTGGATCCTTCTGCTGATGTATAAATCCGGGATCACCTTGGGAATCTGCTGATCAGTCCAAGCTGATCCCCCGGATTCAGGGACCTTCTGCGCACCCTGCCCACCCACTTCTCCTTCGCTCGCCCCCACTGTCCCGGCATTTCGCCGCTCCGCCGGGTCCTCCGTGCCTTGGCCTTCATGTTCCCCGAACTTGGCTATTGCCAGGGCATGGGTGTGGTGGTTGCCTCGCTGTTGTTGATCTGCTGCGAGGAGAATACCTTCTGGGTTTGGCGATCATCAGCACAATGCCATCGATCGATCGATCCCTTCGGGTTCAGATCATGTGCTCGCTGATCGAGGACATCCTTCCCTCCTCCTACTATGCCCCGTCGTTGCTTGGAGTCCGTGCCGACGAGAGGGTTCTGCGCCATCTGATCCAGGTTGGGAATTACCCAAGGAACACCCAAAATGGTGGAAACTGAAGGTGCACATGCCGGAGCTGACGGAGTTGTTGGAGGAGCAGAGTGCGGACACGACCATGGTGTTCATCAACTGGTCAGTGGTCATTTCACTCCACACACTCTTGCTGATCAATCCCCCGTTCCCCTGCAACTCCCGATCAGTTCTTTTCACTCATTACTCTTCTGATCAATCACTTTCACCCTGATCACTCATAAGTCTGATCTCTCTCCCTCTCTCTCTTCTGCTGATCATTCTCCTTCTGTTCTCTTCCTGATCATTCTGCTCCAGGCTGATCACTCTGCTCTGCTCCGCCTTCCCTCCCCGAATTCTCTTCCGCATCTGGGACCATTTGTTCTGCTTCGGCCCCGCCACTCTGTTCCGCACCATTTTGGCCATTCTGAAGCTTGGCGAATCCAACATTTCCGCTTCTTCTTCTGGATCTTCGCCCAATCTGTTCGGTGCCATTTCCCGCATTCCGGCGGACATTGACCGGCCCGACCATTTGCTGGAGATGGCCCAGTCCTTCGAATATTCAGTCACGGATCATTTGATCAACGAACTGAGAAAGAAGTACCAGGTATGGCGTGAAAATGGAGTGATGGACCAATTGATCAGTTGTGGATTGAAGAGGAATTTGATGGCGGAAATTGGGCTGATCGGCACGGCACAGACGGCGGAAGAGACCGATCGGAACGAGAACCTGCCCAAACAGAGGGTGACCAAGCGGAATCTGTACAGGTCCAAGAGCATTGTGAGGAGAATATTCGACAAAAAGAAAGGGGCCAAGGGCCGAGGGCAGGGGGACGAGGAGGATCCGCGGACCAAGAACATCCGCCAGACGGAGCTGGTGCTGGACCTGCGCAATGCGATCTTGCAAAGTGCGAAAGGCAAAGGAACAGCCAAATGGATGGGATTGTTGGGTTCAGTTTGTGCCCATTTTGCGGAATGCACGGAGCAGGAACACCGGGGCAGAACAGTGCGCACCCAGGCGGACTATTCGGCAGGGTTTGAGGCGGAGCGAGAGCGCGAGCAGTACTTTAGGGGGCAAAAGGAGCGGAAGGGAGGCAAAAGGGCACGGGCACTGATCGACTTTGAGGGCAAGGAGCAGGACGAGCTGAAGTTCCGCAGGAACGACCTGATCCTGATCACTTCGGAGAAGGACGAGCACTGTTGGGTGGGGGAGCTGGACGGGAGTTGAGTGGACTTTTGGGGGAAATGCCAAAGGGAAATGTAATGGGTGTTGGTTCAGGAGGGGATGGTTCCCGGCGAAGTTTGTCCAGGTAGATAGATCAGTGATCGGAAAAGTGAATGATCAATGATCGAATTGGCAATTGAGGTGATGGACGAGAGGGGCAAGGACTACTGCACCCGGGGGGACGAGGTACGGCATGGAAGGAATGGATGGATGGTCTGGACTCAGGACATAGGACACTCCCCCCAGGCGATCTGTCCCCGGGTTGCCGAGTTGGTCCGCGGCCCCTTGGCGTTCGCCTTCCATCAGATTCTCTGTCACGGGTACTTCTCCTCTCTCTCTCTTCCTCTCATCCTTCTTCGTCCCCCTTCAGCCTTCGTCCTTCCCATCCCTCCGGTCTTCTTCCGGGATCGCTCTCCTCTTCCGCCGCCTCCTCCCATCCTTGGACCTTCATCGGTGCCATTCTCCGACCGAAATTCCTTTCCAATCCCCACACTTTTCAGAATCCATTTGCCGTGCCATTGCCCCCTCTCCGAGTTGGGGCACCCGTTCAGATCGCGCCGGAAGGGCCAACAATACCAAGCTGAGCCTGTGCTCGACATTCTGTTTGGACCAGGAACAGCGCGTGTTGGGACCCGAGCAATTGCTGCACCTGGCTGTCCGGACCATCCGCAGTTCCCACGGTGCCGCCAATGCCCCAGCGGACGCCAAGTTGCGTTCATTGGTGGCATTTGGGCTGAATGAACAAGTTCGGGGGGAACGGGGGGGGGGGGAGAAAGAGGGAGCTGTTGCCTGTCCGAACTTGTGCCCCACTCATTCAGTGCCTTCACTTGTGGTTCGACCTGTTCTGCCACTGCCCGGGCCAGGATGCCCTTCGCCAACAACACTTCCGCTCCTGGTCCTTCATCCGCTCCCCCGCCTCCCAACAGGTCCCTCCCTCCTTCCCTCCCCTTTGTCTCTCCCCTGATCATCTCTTCCATCATTGCCATTTGGTCCATTCAGATCAGTTGTGAGCTCAAATTGTTGGCCCAATTCGCGTTCAATTTGGACGTGGACTCGGAGATTGTCAGCGCGGAGGAGTTGGCCCGAAATGCGGCTGGCATGGGCAGAATGCAGTTGGAAGGGGCGGAGGAGGAAGGGGAAGGACGGGGAGGAGGAGGAGGGGGAGGATCAGGACAGGGACAGCAGATGAGGAAGGGGGTGCAGGACATGCTGATCAGACACCACTTGTTCAGCTGGGACCTATGATCGGTAAAAGAATGAGGTGGAGGGTGGGAGATGACCGATCGGGGCGGAATGATCATTTCGCTATTCACATTTTGTTATTTTTTAAATGTTTATATTAATTGTTGAAATGGTCATTGACAAGGTTTCTAAATTCAAATAAAAAGTTAGAACTTCGTGAGAAAGGGTGGGGCAATGGACACTTTCGCATCGAATTTTCCCTTGGGATCCAGCAGAGATGAATCCGCGCATTGGTTACAGTATTTTGTTACAGTAACTTAATGTACAACTTCTTCACCGTCCGCCACACCGATAATGATAATTGATAAGGTAATCCTCGCCATTTTTTGCCCCAAATCGACAAATCTTCCTTCCCCTTGCCGTCCTCCTCTTCGGTTAGCTCTTTTTCCCCTTTTCTCATCCTTCTTTCGTCCCCTTTCCTTCTGCCTTTTCTTCTTCCTCCTCCTTCGCCATATTTCGCGCAATCAGCCCCAATTGATTTGTTCACTCGCGATCACCCCTCCTCCGATCACCCTTTCCGATCAGCATCCCGAACCCTTTCCCCCTCCCTTCCTCTTTGACCATTTTCTCTCTCTCTCTTTCTCTCTCTCCCCATCTCTCGATTCTTCGTCCTTCTTCATCTCTCTCTCTTCTCTTCCTTCCCATCCCTCCCTCCCCCACCACCAATGTTCCTGTTTGTGCTCCGCGCCCTTCCGCACAAATCGATGATTCCCTTCCCTTCTCTTCCACCATTACCAGCACATCCCTCCCCTTCCTTCCCCTTCACTTCCATCCTCATCTTCCTTCCTTTCTTCCCATCTTCTCAACTTCTGTCCGTTCGTCCTTCCCTCTCCTCTTCCCTTTAAAGATCCACACAATGAACAATTCTTTGCCCTTCCCAAACGACGGAGAGGAGAATTGGCCACAGAATGGTCCCGAAGAGCAGCAAAGGGTTGGGGGTGGATTTTGGAACGATTGGAGACATGTTGAGGGCAGATGGGAGCGAAGGGCCAGCAACGGCGAGGGAGAAGGTAATCGAAGAGAGTGGGAGGGGAGAGGGAGGGAGAGAGGGATCGATCAATGGCCAGGGAATGGGCGAGTGATCGATCAATGGCAAGGAAAAGGCGAGTGATCGATCAATGGCCAATTTGTTCAGCAGAAGATAGCCAAGACGCGACCACCGAAGGGGTCGCCACCCCCAACGGCGAGGACATCTCACGACAGCAGCCGACGGCCCCAGCAGCCGACCACTGTGCGTCCCCTCCGGCAACAGTTGTGGCTCGTCCCCTGCCCCCCTCCCCCTCCTCCCCTTCCCCCTCCTCCTCTTCTTCCTCCTCCTCCTCCCCCACTTTGTCCTCCGCTTCTTCCTCCCCTTCGTCCGCCGTTCTCAATACGTCGCCCTCCGTCGACAGTGATCCGCCAG